>PNEQ01062414.1:34175-109759 GCA_003012365.1 Medauroidea extradentata | reverse complement strand
CTGATGTAGTTCAAGGCGGGCGGAATGTTGTGACTGTGCATAGAGGTATAACATGACATTATTGCCCAGTATTATGTTGTGGTACTGGCCGGCAGGCGTGCTGGAATTTGTTGTTGTTGACAAGATGGCGTCGTTGTAATTGTTGTAATTTGGAGATATAATACATCAGTTTCTTTTTTAAAAAGTATAGCATTAAACAGAGTTCATGTAGAGTTGATCGAGATGCCATCAAGTGAAATTTTGAACACGGGTTAGCTTTCATCGGGTTATATTTCTAACACGCAAGTAAAACTTGAAGTTTTGGGCGACCTAACCAACCCTCGTGTATCTTCATAAGCGCCTCTATAGAAGCGGTAGCACTAATGACTAGAGCTACGAAAAAAAAAATTGGATCACTTTGTTTCAATATCTTACGTGCACATCGGCAGCTATGCTTCACGGTTATTGGCAGCGTTAAGAAACGCCTCCCATTTGAGTGCGAGATTTGGTCAGCGCTCAACATGGAGGCCTTTAGCGCTGGTGAAGGGTGACATGAGGTGAATATGTAGCAGCGCCGGAATGAAAAGGCGGGGGAAACGGGAGATCCCTGAGAAAGTCCCCGCCAACCAGCGGCATCGTCCGGCACGATTCCCACATGCGAAAATCCGGGGACCGACCCCGCCGTGAATCGAACCTGGATCACCTTGGTGGTAGGCAAATGGTCTGATCATTCGGCTACCGCGGCCCCCGCCTCCCATTTGACTGTACCAATAAGAATAAGGCAATTGTGACAGCATATGTCTGCGATTTCCAGTAGAACTCCAAGGCAAGTGAGTGTTACGACATCCAATCACAGACCATGAAGTAGAGGAGCAGATGTACACATAATTATCTGAAACAAATTGACGCAAAAATCTCTTTGCCGTAAAATCATGGCTGTACTAGTGCCGTATACCAGTACCCTCTCTGGGGGCAGTTCAAATATCACTTTTTGTGCGTGAATTTAATTTGGCCTACACGTAATCGGTGGCGGCTCGTCAGTTGTTTCCAGGTAGGGCTGCAGTTGCTAAAAGCTATACAGGGTTGTGCGCTGGTTGACTCTACAGCCATTGACACGCTGATGTGCAGGTGCCCCTTACTGCTGAGCGGTCATAATTGATCTAGTAGCAGGAAAATATTTCATGGTGGCTGGTCTACGGCGCGTTCATCAAGAGTGTACAGTTCCGACTAACTGCAGCTCCACCTGGCAACAACCCACGAGCCGCCACTGCACGTAATATTATATGCTTCGACAAGACAGAGAGGGAATTGTTTCTTAATGGTAAACAGTTAGGCATTGCTTGATTACTATTGCTTGTAATTAGAGATGGTGCTTTATCGCGGGAAAACTTGACTGTTTGCTGAGTTTCAACGTACCTTCAGCTTACCAGATGATTACTGGCTTTCACTTATACGTGGCGCTGTTGCCCTATTTGACTGAACCTATAAAAATCCGCTAATGCCTATTACTGGTCTGCGGACGACTACGTTGTACATCACCCAAGCATGTGTGTTACGATTAACTACAGCGTTTTCAAGGATATTTTCACTCAAAACATTTTCGCGATGTACCATAATCTGTAACTATAATATTTATGTGAGCATTCGTAGAAACAAATGGCTTTCTTTCTCCGGAAGGTAACTAGTCAAAAACGAAGAACGGTAGGGAAGACGTAAGAGATTCGTAACGATTAAGAAGGTAAAAATATGTGCCATGTCAGACGGGAAATTTGATAACTTGCATTGTATGGAACATACAACAGCACAAAATTGAAGCGTGTTCGGAGTTACGTTTTTTCTCAGAGATTAGTAAACGTGTTTCCACAATGCTTATCTATGAAAAGAACACACGCTTCAAACTACTTGTGAATATGACTATCAAGACACCACGCTCAATGGAAGCATTATTTTAAAGCCCTCGAGCTTGGCTAAAATCGACTTTTACACGCGGTTGTTCCTGAAGAATAGATAATTGTAATGGATTTGTTCGAAATTGAGATCTAGAAGTATATTGGACTTGCTACACTGACGCGTTCAATAAAATGATAGGATCACAGTAAAAAGTTACAGTGGGAACACTGCGCGCGCGTAAACGACTTTGGCGGTAGAGACGATATTACAATACATGTGCCGGCCGACGTAGCTCGTAGCGCCTTACCGATTTTTTCCTCTCACACACATACACACTTCACCATGCGGCCGCCTTAAGGGCGCCGCCTATCCGCGCGTGAGAGGCTCAAAAGCGACGGAGCAGTAAGGTCGACCTTGAAGCGCGCATCAAATGCCGTGTCGCCGCAATGAGCCAAGCGCTGTACCAGCGTGCAAGGTTCCCACCGAATGGATTTTACTATGGGACATAAGCGGTGACCATATAATTTATATTGGTGGAAAGTCTGTAACTAAGTTCAGTGCAGGTCGCAATCTGAGTTTCACATACATCCGGTTAGTACATTTTGAAATACGGTTAGTACATTTTGAAATACGGAAGTCTGAAAATGCAGTTTTTAGCCTTTGTTGGAGGGCTTAGTAACAGTGATTTTAATGAGCGTGGTGTCGTTCCGACCTTGTCTGAGGTTTCTTTTCTTTTCGTACGTTGGTGCAATGGGTACAAACTGCAACGCATTTGAAGCGTGGGGCGGGCGGCCTGCGCAGAAATGTGGCAGCACGGACATCCTTTGACGCGCCGCCCCCTCAACCACCCCAGTACCGCCTGTCCTTTGTTTCTATCGCCCGCCATTCGCTCCCTGCCTCTTACGGAACCAGACTGAGATCGTGTTTTGTTTCCATTTCCAAAAGTCTGCCGTTCCAGTTTCTCAAATTACGTCGGTCGTCAAATAACGCGCAGAGCTTTCTATGACAAAGCCTTTTATTAAATAATAATCAACAATTTTTATTCGTTTCTGTGTCAAATTGATTAAAGAGCGAAACTTTTTTATTCGGGATTATATTTATGCTTCTTAACTTTAATTATATTTTTTTTTATTTCGTAGGTATTCCTGGAAAGAAAAAAATTAGCTTCCTTGAGCAGTTAATGATGGAGTCGCCGCTTAAAGGAGTTCGCGTGGCAAATACGCATAATTTTAGATTTGTAAAACGTAGTGATAATTTTACAGACGTTACTTTTGACTAAATTTCCTACTTGTGAAAACGTTTTTGCTCTCGTAGTCTTCCTATTGTGGCAGGCCAAAATTTGCATTTTTACGGGGACTTGCTGATAACAAAAATCAAATGACTTACGAGAATTAAATAATTTACACTGTGATTAAATAGTATGGGTCATATACTAAAAGATTTAAAAATCACACAATGCAATTCCTTTGCATTTTTTAAGAAAGTCAAACCTAACCATAATTTTGTTCATATTTTGCCATTTTTTAAAAATACAAAAGGACTTGGTTGTGTCTTTTAGCATGTGACCCATACAATCTAATTTCAGTGGGAATATGTCATTCGAGTAAGTCGGTTGCTTTTTGTTATTAGCATGTTCCCGTAACTTGCAAATCTTGACTTGACATGCCGCTATGGGAAAACTATGTCAGCTAAAAAAGTTTCACAAGTGGAAATCTTCTATAAAACTAACAGTATGTCGTACAAATATAAAATTATGCAATTTCGCCTCGAGGGAGACAACGTGGATGAGCGTGTTTTGCTCGGTGGAGGTCTAGAAGTGCGGACGCAGTAAGGTCGAGAAAGCACGTGCATCTCTCCTCACCCTAGTCTCTAGGCGCAAGTCACTGAACTACCGTGCACTCTTCTCGCCAACTCGGTAAGTGTTTTGAAGACAGCTGTCACATATAACATGTTTGTTACAAAATTACAGTTTGTTGCAGTGTATGCCAGTTGATTTTTTTTAGTTTCATGAAAACCGTAAATACTTTTATGAAGGCCAGGATTTTTTATATTTTTTACGTTACAACATTGTGCTTGTTGCCTTACATAAAAATAAGTGTAGGCGTATTCACTTTAGTAGCAATTGTAAATTCCTATTTTTTTCTGTCATAAATTATGGTCTACTGTGTTGCCTCCGTGTGTCAGAATAAACAATGTGTAAGTGGTAAACATAAAAGCTCAGCCTATCAGTGACATGTAGATGTCTTAGTTAATAATTATTATTTTAACAGTATCCATTTTAAACATTTTTGTAAAGTAAGCATAGCACATGACAAATTGTAATTCGGCCTAGTGCTGGAATTTGTTTCTGTCTAAATAAATAAAATAAGATTTGTTAACATTTGTTTGGAGAAGAATAGATACAGAGGAAGTGGATCTGACTTTATAAGAAAACATAGAGTCCTGCAAAATTATCTTCATTTTATGGTTAACGAACTTGACTTGGCTGCACTGTTCATGCCAGAGCACAATAAGTGATTTCATTGGTCACGAGTCACTGTGTGATGCCAGTTAGGCGTGTCGCCACTTCACTGTAGTTTGGTCACTCTACTATGACAAATATATGTAATATTTCACCATTTTATCAAAATAGCGTTTTCAATATTCACTAAGGTGCTAAATAAATACTTTAAAGATATTTTAGTTTTTATGATTGCCTAGTCCTAAAATTGAGTTGCATATCTGACGGAAAATGTGCTGATGCGGAGAGTAGCAAATATTCTTTCGATAATGACGTAGACAGGATTCTGTTTCTGAGGTTGTCCTCTAATCCCACTTTCAAACATAAAACTTTTAAATGTTAATGTATTAGCACGTATATTTTATTACAAAAATACAAATAGAACATGAATGCTTCATATGATGGTAGATAATATATAATAATGCTAAACAGTATGACGTTCAAGTGGAACTCCACACATTTTTTAATTTTCGCTACGTTTCGAGACATGCTCAGGACCCGGGAACCTTTCGGTAACACTGATCTTGAAGATGTAACATGTAAATTAACTTAAGATAGAGAAAGGGATATTTCGCTAGTTCAGTGACCAGCATGATAGAATTTACTGTCCAGTATATACTTACTCCTCATTTATTGCATTCCACAAAATGTCTACAGTTATACAAATACTGTTAAATAAACGAAACGAAATGAGCTGCACATCAATATTTTCAACTTCGCGAGTTGTGTTCTATTTTAATCCAAGGACCTTTATTTAGCGAGCCGCAAAGCGCGACTATTTCACATTTGTTCTTGGCGCCTGTGAGTTGGTGCACCTGCTGAACATACCCGAACGGGACTTGGAATTATTTTGGGCTCTATGAGTGCGCTTATTAATTCTGAACAGCACTGCACATGCCAGAGCACAATCTGTAATTCCATTGGTCACTTTTCACTGTGTGATGCCAGTTAGGTGTATGGCCATTTCACTGAGTGTTGGTACTCTACTATCGAACATTTTTTTGTCAGAAATATTCTCCGCGACAGGTCCAGTCGTTGTTTGGTAAAAAAGAAGACCTCCAACGAGCATATAGCAGTTTGTAGTCTAGTGTGCTACCAGAAAATAACGCGGGTTTTGATTGTCTCCAGAGAGATCGAAAAATGCTGCTGATTTTTCTGAACTGTCTGTGTACACGAGCAGGCAGCAGCTACTGAGTGACTGCTCGCTGACAATGTGATAACATTAGGCCGGCTTTATAAATTATGCAACGACGCAAGAGCGCTAGAAACGAATTTCGTAAAAACGCGACTTCATTTCAGTCGTCTATGAACATCGCAAGAGACGCGATGTAACCAACTCTGCGACTTAAAATCTGTAAGTGGAACAAACCTTTTCTATTTGTATTCTTTCATTATGGTTACGTTTTTTTTTACTCATATAGAGTCCGGAAAAATTCGCGGGTTCACTGACCTGTAGGCTAGCCTACAAGAATATTTGTGAACTCAAGCAAACAGCAGTTGCTCATTAGCTTCTTGCTGTTAAAGTGATGTACTTACTGTAGGTGTGAGTTAGTTACATTTCCATTATTGGCTCGGAGATTTCCAGGAGGTGTGAAATAAGGCAGAGGCCAATGGCGAAAGTGATACAAACTTACAGCTGTTGGAATTCTAGCTTGTACACAAAAGAACACGCGAATTTTTCAGGTCTCTACTCATATGTTTAGTACATATTCGGTTATTGCAAAATTTTGAAATTATAATCTAATAAAAATACAGAGTGTATTCAGAAACATCATTTCAGGTTTTCCTTTGTACGGAGGGAGAAGGCAAGTTTTTTTTTTTTTTTAAGAAGCCTTGTTGAATTTGGGAACGTGCTATTATGATTTATTTTAATGTACAAAATTAGAAGATTTAATAATGAAACTTAAATTTTATGTGATTATGTATGTATTACTTCAATAACAAAATACACAAAAAAGTTATACACTTTTCATTCAAAATGAGGGAGAGGCATTTGCTTCCCTGCCCTTCCCCCTAAATTACGCCCCTGAATGTATTTGAGGACGCATTTAAAACAAACACAAACAAATAAATATGTAACGAAATAAACGGAATCGCAGTCTTCTATAGAAATTTTCGCCACACAAACTTTCCGTGTATATAGATGGCAGTAAGATGCCACAAAAAAAATTAATAAATAAAAAAAAAATAATTATAGAAAGTTGGCCAACTCTTACAATTCACTCGTACATAATTGCGTTTCTTTTGTACTTTATAAATGGGTACATATCGACTGTTAGGTACCTGAAAAATTTTCGCGTTTTCTTTTAGGCACACGTTATAATTCCAGCAACTATAAGTTAGTGTCACGTTCGCTATTGGCCCTTAACTTATTTGAAGTCCGCTGGAAGTCTCAGAGCCAATAATATAAATATATCTAAACGTGCCCCATACTACTGCATCAGCGAGGAACCAATGCGTAACTGTTGTCTACTCAGATACTCATATATTCTTGGAGGCTAGCCTACAGGTCAGCGAACACGCGAATTTTTTTTGTTTCTATCGATTGTGTAAGTCGTTTTTTTTTTTTTTTGCGACTTGCCTTCTCACGTTGTTGCGTAGATTATAAACCCGACCTTTGATTAGGCCTGCAATTAGTTGTTTCTTTGTCATAGGTAGAGACACGAGTATTTCGCGTATTAATCTGGCAACAGCCTAGACTTCTCAGTTCTAAACACCCACTGGCCAAAGTCAAATATACATTGGCTTTTAACCGTAACACATGTTACCACCACGACTTGTTTCCTTATTTATCACTGGTTTGTAGTCGTCAAAGATGTGTTACAACAGGTGTCGTCTGATCACAGAAAGACTATTGAAGTATACAATATTGGCATTCAACCTGACCTAGAATCAATACGCGAAATAATCTTGCCTCTAGTCATAAGCTCAGCACGCTCTAGGCTGTGAGTGTTATCATTAGAGGCCGGAAAATTTCGCAGATTCAATGACTCGCATGCTAGAATCCATTGTCCTATGCATAGTCAAGCCCCGTCTATGCGTTCATTGTCTGTTTTTCCACTGAGTAACAGCTAGTCAACAAATGGTCGGGGAATGAGTATGCATACGATAGCGCATTCTGACATGCAAGTCATTGAATCAGCGAAATTTTCCGGCCCCTGGTTATCATGTAACCATGATCTTTAATTTATTTCAAACATTTGAAAATAAATCGAATAATTTTTTACCGAATGCTTTGAAAAAAATTTGAGACTGTGTCCAGTCATACAATACACAATTTTGCCAGACAGATTTTTTTTAAAATAATGTTCCGTTTTCTGGTAAAAAAAATTATTTTGCTTCATGGACTTATTTTGACAACAAAATGTGTGATATTTCAGGGGCAAAAATCTCAAAATTCGTTTGGTGTATTACAACAGAAAAATTTAGATACAAACGGTGATATATAAGTGTTACAACTGCCAGAATGAATTTTTTATATATGCGTTAATTAGCGTTCAAAAATATGTTAACCAAACCACTGCTAAACTAAAGAGCGAGGCCTTAAAGGGTCAATCGCGAAAGTATCAGGAATTTGTGCTTGCTTGAATTATATCCGGTAACCAAAAGAAAACTCGAATTCTTCGAATTCTATACACACAGCGGTTAGCAGGTGATAATTCCTCTGTAACCAGAAGTGAGAGTGGTCGTGAACCATTGCTAGCAGGAAGGGCTTGTTAGTTGCTACTTGGTGCTGCGGCCAATCACGTTCAGCTTTACTCCCCCTCGTCGCGGGCAGGAAGTGTGCCTGTCCCTCAGTCGCCATCAGCAGTGTTGCCACTAGCGACCGAGGCAACCCCTCCATCACCTGTGCCTGCGTCAACAGCCCCCGCGCTTCATTCGGTCCATTTTAAGGCCGAGATCCATTGATGTTTTCACGATATTGATATATTTATATCCCCAAAAGAGAACAGATATAAAAAAACTGCTGCACAGCTTTTCTAGAACATTGTTTTTACTTTTATTTTTTCCTAAACAAAAAAAAAATTAAAATTTCCCTAGTAAGTTCATTAATGAGAATTTCCGTGGTTGCTTAATTAGCTGAAGTGAAGAGATTTTGTTCAGTATCTAGGTCTTTAGCGCTGCTGAGACGTGACGTGATGTGAGAATGGAGCAGCGCCGGAATGATGGAGCGGGGGAAGCGGAATATCACCACATAACGAAAATACGGGAACCAACCCCGCCGGGAATCGAGCCCGGATCGCCTTTCGTCTTGGTGGGAGACGAATGGTCTAGACACTGCACCAAGCTCGACCCCGAAAATTGCCAGAAAAAAAATTAACATTGTTTGCGGAAGTTAGATATTTTTTTATAATGTGAAACAACCTATAGCTAAATTTTTCTTATAACTGATACCTAGAGATGACGGTTTATCGCAGGAAAACTTGACTATTTGCTAGGCTTCAACGTACGTTCAGCTTATCAAAATATTACTGGCTTTTCCTTGTACGTGAAGCTACTGCCCTATTTGACTAAGCCAATAAGAATACCGCTATTTAAATATTTGATGCACGTTATTGGTCTATAGACAGCTACGTTGTGTCAGTGTTTTCAAGGCTATGTTGGCACAAAACATTTTCGCGATATACCATCATCTCTAACCATCATCTCTACGGATACGTAATTTGTAAAGTCCACGATTTTTTTGCGAAAAGAATTCTGCAACAGTTTGTTTTAATGCCTCATGCACATGTGGTTATTGGCAGAATGTATTATTGCACAGACGTGGCTCATTTGACTGAGCCGACAGGAACAAGGTTGCTGCGACACCACACGTATGTGATTTGCGGGTAGAACCCTAGATGCTGAGAGTTAAAAACAGCCAATCACTGACCATGAAGCAGGTCTGCATATGTACACATTAGGCATTGAAACTATATTGTTGCAAAATATTTTCGCGAAAAATCGTGGGCTCTAGTAATTCGTTTTCTAAATAAAGTGCGAGATCTTCTGTGAGATATAATATATTTGTAAAGCAAAAATGAAACTACACGTAAATCGTTTAGTTCCACAGACAAAGTTTGTTTCCTAAACACACACATTATACATTATACACTACGTAAGAAAAATAATATCGATGAGATAAAGATACAAAGTACATACAGGAAATAGCGTACAGGTGTATTGATTATTTTATTTATTGTACATTTTAGAAGCACTCCTGCTCTTCTGTCTTATAATTTCTTTTGTTAACGAGTGTTCTGCCAATACTGGAAAGTACACATTTTATTATGAAGTATTCTTATTTTGAAAATTTAATGGTTATTTAGGGCTTACCGGATTTCTCTTCGTGAGTTAAATAGAAAAGAATTAGTAAACTTCAAAATAATGAGAAACAGCCATAATCTTAGTGGAGTATAAAATGGATGTGTATTAGAAAATTCACAAAACTTGGAAAGAATCCGTAAAGTTTTTCACATGTGGAAATTTCGACCTTAACAACAGCTTATTGGGACTACTAGTATTGTTCGTATTTTCGTGTGTGTATTTATTTTGTTCCTGTGTGTTTTTCTGTGTCTCGGCAACATTCGTCCACAATGGCGTATGTTCATTACGTCATCAATTTTTCACTAGGCCCCATTGTAAAAATAGTTTTACAAGGTAACATGCATCTTTCGTAGCTCTATTATCAATGGTTGAGTTTGGAAACACTGTCAAGTAGCACGTCTTTGAAAAGTGTTTGTCAAAATTATACTAAAAGTTAACAACTTACTAGCATGCTTCCTGTTCTTTCCCCGATTGCTCTAAAAAGTTCATTCCAGTATGTGCGTCGAATGTCCCGTACTGGCTTATTAGAATTGGAAATAAGTGTGCTCTAAATGACTACGTTCTATGATATTACGAGGGTCCGTGGTGGCCGAGTGGTCGGATCACTCGTCTCCAACCTAGGCGATCCGGTTTCGATTCCCGGCGGGGTCAGTCCCCGGATTTTCGCATGTGGGAATCGTGCCGATGCCGCGGGTCGGCGGGTTTCCTCGGAGTTCTTTTATTTCTCCCGCCCCTTCATTCCGGTACCGCACTATACATCATGTCATCCCTACCAGCGCTAAAGACCAAGATGCTAAGTGCTGACCAAAATATCTTCACTTCTCTATGACATTACTTTTGCTAAAAAGTAACCTTCTTATAACTAAATTGCATTCCTATTCAGGCGTATCATACTCAACAATCCGACGTGATTGCCCTTACTCCTCTCACAATTTGAGGACAAAGCTATTTTAATGAATTATTTTTAATTACTTTAGCTCACCAGTGCTAGTAAAATAATTCGTAGGTAAAGGCAGAGTAAGTTATTAGAAAAGTTGGTTATAATATATACAATTTTAAATCGGATATTCGTGTAGTGATGCGTTAGCTACGATGCGGAAGTATGTGTTCACTAACTAAGGGAAATACCAGGTAAGCCTACATTTATAGGACTAACATATAAATATATTTAGTTAAAGCTTCCAAATAACCAGTTTCAAATTGTCAGCGCCGGCGCAAACGTACAGGTGGCCGGTAATAGATCACTGTAGTAGTGTTGCTGCTATTACCGATTGGTTCCAGCAACGTTGCCAAGTCGCCTCCTGAACACCTGCCATGTTCCTTGTCTTCCATGAGCGACAGTTAAGGTTGGTTTACTATTAAGAAACATAAGCACAGGACTATAACATTAGAAATTGTGCTCTACCTGAATCATTATACGAAATTAATTTACAGTTGAATTCTGGGAATGTACTGTTATATTTAGCCAATGACATATTTTTCTATAAATCGGAAACATCCGTTGCTCTACGGAATACATTTACTTGCAAATATCGGCCAACTGTGCGTGGCTCAGATTCATTTTCACACAGGGGTGTATCACTTAAACGTTTTATGAAGTGCATACTGCAATAGTTTGTTTTGTGCAACGTTTTATGAAGTGCATACTGCAATAGTTAGTTCTATGCAAGTGTTATCCTTCCTGGGTTAGCACAGTCTGTATAATTTCAGGCAGAGCTGTCGCTATCCTGTGTTCAATAACTCAACGAGACCCTGAATAACCTGTCGATCCAGCAATAGACCAAATGGAACACCAATACCACTCAGCGATCTAAGTAGTTGAACTCAAATGAATCGGTTATTAGTAAAGGTTACCAGCATAAAATAATGGCGTCTGCATTTAAAGTTGATTAAATGCTTCATTTTATGCTCAAAAAGACTTTAATTAAACTAGTTAACTTTTTGAATACACGAAAATTTCCTTTACAAATTGTTTACATTGAATAAAATATAAAATACTCGAGGAAAATAAGTATACAGAAATATTAACCATATTTCAAAGTTTTAAAATTAGTAACGTTGATATAACTTACATCTAATTAGTTCTTGTACTACCTAGATTTTCTCCACATAACATCAACAGTATAATTTAATGGTTAAGTTCATCATGTATGTCCGCCATATTTATGCTGTCTGCTTTTACCGCGACTGCCTGATCTCCTGCACGCCAGTAGATTAAGCAGTGAGTGATGCGTAACTTGGCCACCATTTAATTTGCTGGTCCGTAACTACAGCGTCTAAGGAATGCTCGTCAGAAAATTCAGCTGCTGTCGCCAGCAAATAGTACAACTAAGGTTAATCGTGCTGCAGGTTGGAGAGATCAATGTTAAAAGTTTGGCACAGGAAAATTACTGCCAAGTGCACTGGTATCGGTAACAGGTCTACAAAACGAACACAGTTTCATAAAAAATATAAAATTATGATTTTATCGCACTTGTACACCCTTAAACTGACCAATCGCAGAGTTTTCGTGAAATTTAAGTTACACGAAGTTCGTAATTCAAAAGCCAAAACTGGTCTGTTCTTCTCTTTAAAATTAAATTGAATGACCTTTCTTTGCCAAGATTAGTAAAATTAAATTTTGTTACGGTCTCGTATTTCATTAGAACAGTTTGCGAAAGCAGCGTACCTACTCGTAGAATTCTCCCCTGTATCAAACTCTCCAATAAGAAAACACGTTTCCTCTCTAGTCTGTAGTAGAATTAACCTTGGTATAGTCTGGTTCGTGTAACGTTTATATATTTTGATGTTACTCTTCTGAGAAATGTGCCTGGTAGTTCCATTGTTTAGAGATTTAAACCTACCTATGGCTTCCTGGAAATTCACGGTCTCCTCAATCCTGTGTACAGACACACTTACCAGAAGTGAACTGTCAAAATACGAAATACTTCTATGAGATAGACTATAAAACCGTAGTACGCAGCCGGAGAAAAAAACACAGGTGAATCGGGAGCAGTGGCGGCTCTAGGGTTGTTGCCAGGGAGGGCACAAATTGCAGAGAACTGTATATGATTGTGCGCTAGTTTACGCTACATCCACTAGCACTCTAGTATGTAAGTGCCGCTTATTACTGACTGCTCATAACACAATAAGTAGCCAGTAGGTATTTCATGGTCATTGTTATACGGCGACGCGTTCACAGGGGTGTACAGTTATCGGCGACAGCCCTCGAGCCGCCACTGATCGGGAGTTGTAACACCCTCGTAGTCGTCGAGTAGCGGAGAATTATTGCACGAGTCGACGTGGCTGAGGAAATCAATTAATGTAATGCATGTGACTAAGAGTGGTGTCGAGGGAGAGTGTGTATAGAAGCCCCACCACACCCCTCGTGGATCTGACCCACACAGTAGTGCCAGGTGAGGGCGGGGGAGGGGGTGCGTGGGAGGTCCCCTCCCGTGACGCTGCCAGACGCCGGGGGGACTCTTTGTCTATGACTGGAAGAATGCTCGGGTGTTCATTGTAGCGCCTTCTTCAGCGCCCGCAGTCTCTTTTCACGCGCGGCCATTCTCTCTCAATGGGCGTTTGAAAAATAATGCGGGCTCGCGGAATGAAAGAGTTTTTTTTTTTCACTTCCCCCGTCAACCTCCTCCCCCCTGGTAGTCGTGGAGCGATTGTTCGGCGCCGCGCAAGAGCGTCCTGCCGCCGGCGTCCGCCGTGGTCTTCGGCCAGTGAGCGCGTCGGTGCGACCCGCGACAGACGTCCGCCCCCTGCCGACAAGGGCCTTAGTACCGCCGAGTTGCGTGCAGAACTTCTGCCGGGACGAGTTTACTCGGAAACCGCTCAACGCGAGCGAGTGATGTCTGCTTAGGAAGAACATTCGAGGAACGTTACACGGTGTATTTACCAATTTCCGGCCCTCCTGCATTATTTACAGCCTATTTAATCGCGGCCGAAAATTGAGAAAAGTAGTGTTTTTGCGGTACTTTTCTAAGTATAAAAATCCTGGTGCAAAACATTTAGAAATGTATGGAAGTGTAAAATAGGCCGGTCATCTTTATCTTAAAGATGGCCGTCTGCCCAGGCTGTCGAACGGTTTGCAGAGCTTCGGTCGATAAAGTTTTTTTCTCTGGAAAACTCCCCATCGTGCGTGGTGTCTGTTTACCAATAGCATCCGTAGAACGTCACACGTGCTTATATCCATTTTAGGTCCTCCATTCATCTCTAAAGTTTACTTTCACGCTGCCGAAAATGGCGACAATTTTTTGCGGTCCTTTTCAGGTATGAAAGTCTTGGCACAGAATTTTAAAAGGTCTAGGCGTGTACACTACACCTTCATCTTCAATATTACGTCATAAAATTGTAGGATCGCCTCTGAATTCCGCACAGAGGTGAGTTGTCGGCGAGAATATACTACACGCCAGTTCATTGACTAGCGCTTAGAGGCTAGGATGAGGCGTGATTCGGGGGCTGTGTCGTCCTTAAGAGGTAGTGTCAGGCAGTTTTATTGTATTCTCAGTTTTTGAGTAATAACCATTATTCAACTTGTATTATCAAAATTTTCTCTTCGGCAAAATTCTTCGTAAACTGCTTGACATAAATAATAATTAAAATTTTTCATTGATTCGTCATGCAGAATCATTGCAAAATAATTTTTGAGAATTAACCTACAGTTATCTTGCAATGATGCTGCATGACAAATTAATGAAATATCCCATTATTTATATCAGGCAGTTTACCAAGAAAATAACTTATGCTTTGTCGAAGCGAAAATTTTTATAATACAATTTGAATACATGTTACGGCTCAAAAACTGAAAATACATAAAGATTGCCTAATACACCCTCTTAACGCTCCAGTAGTCCTAGACCTCAAACGCGCAAAATATGTCCCCACGTGGACAGGCAGGCATGCAGGCTCGAACCAGTGACCCTGAGGTTCGTCTTAGCCCCACGAATACTGTGTGCGTCCAGTCATGCTTCTTAGGCCTCCCAGTAAACAAGACTATCCGTAATGAACTCTCGCTAAGGCACCACAAAACACGAAAATCGCACCTCAGGAGGAACGCCTCGAAGCATTGTAATATCATCACTGTGGCTGCCTCGGGCTTTATTATCTACTTACCTGTTCATTTTCCTCACAAGCTGCTTCCTCTACATTGACACCGCGTTTTTAAACACACGCTGCACGTATTTCGTGTACAAATTACTTAAATTGTGCGAGTAAATGCTTTCCAGATCTACTGTACAGCTTGAAGGATTTTAGCTTCGGAGAACAAAACCACGCTTATTGTAAGGTAAGTATTGACTGAAGTAAAGAATTTCGCCCATGTTAAACTTTCCCTAGTTACGAGACTGTATGCTTGTTGTTTATGTAAGATTTCTCATCGTTGTGGCTAACTTAATTTTAGTTTCCTAGTCCTGGAGTCGAGCTTAGTTTCTGGACCTGATATTTCATCATCTTAAAGCAGTTATTTATCACCTCAAGAAGGTCGTTTGCCTTACACAAAAATGAAGTTTCATTTTTAAAACTTTCTTTCGTAACTATTACCAAATTGGTTCTTATGTGCAGGTGCTAGATGCAGCGTTTGAAGTAGGGAAGCAGGCAGGTGATCAGACTAGAATGTCTCGTACAGTGAGTCAACAACCGTGTCGCCTTTATGCGCAGAGCTTTATGCGCATAGGCTTTTTCCCATGTGACGTAAAGCGGTCTTACAAGTCCAGTTGGTGTTTTATTACGGGACAGCAGTTTGAACAGCAGTTTGAATAAGCAGTTTTTAGCCTTTTTTAAATGTCCTGAAACCGTGTTAACTAAGCATGATAACTAGAAAACCAAAATAGGGAAGCATAGTTACAAATGTGTTTTCTTGTCGTAGATAAAGATGTCGAACACACGTTAAGCAGTATTAAAAAAAAAACTTCCACGTGACACGCTACAACAATGTTCATGTGCCAGCCGTATAGGACTTTTAAGCATGAGTTTACAACTGATAACTAGATATGATGGTTTATCGCGGGAAAACTTGACTGTTTGCTGGGTTTCAACGCACGTTCAACTTAATACAAGATTACTGGCTTTTGCATGCACGTGAAGCTGTTGCCCTATTTGACTGAGCGAGTAAGAATCCCGCTATTGTAATATTTTATGCCTATTATTCGTCTGCAGACAGCTACGTTGTGTCAGTGTTTTTAAGGCTATGTAGACACACAACATTTTTTCGCAATGTACCATTGTCTCTACTGATAAAGTTTTTTTTTTCGTATACTATTAAGTTATCACCCCCCCCCCCTTTTTCTCTCTCTTGCCGTGAATCGACCCTGAGACCCTTGACCAACCGGCCAAGAGTTTAAAAAGCCCAAGCGGTCGGAATGTTAAAAACACAACAGTGAAATGACTATTCACTAGTGGTAGTTTCAAAAAGGGGTTTCCCTACCTGCACTTCAAATGCGTTGTAGAAAGTTGCGGTTATTTTTTCACGAATATATTTATGAGGGGGTGGGGCTGCAAAATGGTGTAACTGTTTTAGTAATTTTTATATTTGTACCAGATGTAGATTGTTTTATAGACATATATTGTGGCTAATTTCCGAGTAATAATAATTTTCTAGCTTTCATAGATTTTGTATAGTAAGCGTGCCAAAGCAAAAATTTTGCATAAAAAGGTTTTATACAAGAAACTAAAACTGAGTTACAGAAATGAAATTATTCACAATGAAGATCATGTCAAGCGCTACATCTAGAAATGTTAAAAAAATCACATTGAATTTCTTATTGTGTTTTTAAAAAAATTCTGAATTTTAAATAAAAATATCCAAATGAATGTATTATTTTTTTAATACAAAAATTTCAATGCAGGGGTCTATACAGTACATGTCTTTATGTAGACCATGACACAGTTTTCAGGCGTGAATTATTTGATTTATGAACGTCACTTGGGTTTCGTTTCTTGTATAAACCGTTATATAATTTTGGGCTTTAGTATGCCATTATACAAAACTATGGAAGTTAGAAAATAAATTTTCAATACGTAGGTACTATAGGTTAAGGGGTCGCTTTACGGAACATTTTTATTGTTTTAAAACTTTTATATTTGTACGAGATATGGTTCGTTTTGTAGGCATACATCGAGACTACTTTTTATTGCAATGAAAATTTTTAGCTTTCACAGTTTTTATAATAGCATGTCAAAGTCCAAATTTGCATAAATCTGTTTTATGCTTTAAAAGAAAACCAGTTGACTTGCAGAACTGGAAAAAAAGCACTGAATAACAAAATTGTAGGCTACAAGGCCTCCTATATAAAATAAATAATAAATTCTGGAATTTGCTAAATTTTAATTTTAAATAAAAAAATTAATGAACAAATTATTAAATGTTTTATATTGGAGACCTTGTAGCCTACAGCTTCGTTATTCAGTGTATTTTTTTTTTCAGTTTTATAAGTAAATTGGTTTTCATTTGAAGCGTAAAACCGTTTTATGCAAATTTGGACTTTGACATGCCATTATAAAAGAAAACTATGAAAGCTAAAAATTTTTCGTTACAGTAAAATATAGTAACAATGTATGTCTACAGAACAAACCTAATATCGTACAAGTATAAAACTTTTTAAAACAAAAAATGTTTTCCGTCAGGACCCCCTTAATATTCAAGATTTCTCTAGCAATGATTCTGCATGACAATTTGATAAAAAATATTACATTATTATTTATATCCCATGCCTTATCGAAGATAAAATTTTTATAATACCATTTGAATAAATGTTAATGGGTCGAAAACTGAAAATACCATAAAATTGTCTTACATTCACTCTTAAGGGGTATTGATCCCTACCACCTTGAATTTATCTGTTTCTTCTCGATAACTTCTGTTCCAGTCGATGTATCAAAATTTTTGTCACGACAGGGCATAGATAAAAACTTGATCGATTTTCTGTAACTGCTGGAACAAAACTTAATCGATTTTCTGTAACTGCTGGAACAATAATATATTCATTATTTTGCAACGGGAAACAGCTGAAAAGGAAAAATTGCTTTATTTACGGGAGCGATTACAGAGGCCGCAACATTAACAGAAACAACGCCATATGGATTCTAAAAAGTGAATGAAACTATAAACTATGGCTTGTCAGAGTGAAAAAAGTAAAACAATATGTCTATTCCCTGATTTATAAGAAAACCCGTAAAACCGATGTGACAGGGATCAATCCCCCTTAAGGGCGCCGTCTACCTGCGCGTTAGAGACTCAGAAGTGACAGATGTATAAAGGCAACCTTGAATCGCTCATTAAATGCCACACCGCCACGTACCAACTCTGAACTAGAGTCCATGATTCCCGCCGAAATAGTTTCTATTATTGGACACTAAATGGTGATTATATAATATTATTGGTGGAAAGTCTGTAACAAAGTTGAGTGCACGGATATATCTGAGTTTTATACACATCCGATTAGTATACTTTGGCGTACGGCAGTCTAAAGAGGCCGTTTTTGGCCATGCCGGAGGGCTTTAGAAACTTTTTTTTAATGAGCACGGCGTCTTTACAATGAGATTCCGACCTTGCCTGAGGTGTGTTTCATTTTCTTACGTCGTCACAGTTGTCACATATGGAACAGTTTCGTGGGAAAAACTGCGACGCAGTTGATGCCCGTGGTAGACGGCTGACCAAAATATCTTCACTGACTCACGATACCTGCGAGGTAGGTGGCGGCTATGCTGGCGCCTGGACCCGACTGCAGCTGCCCCGGTTTTTGGACGCCGACGTCGCGTGGCGGCGTGTTGATAGATGGCGCGGGGTGGGATTACGCCCCTGGATATTAGGAGGGTGAGTAGGGGTGGTGTTCCAGCCTGGATATGCCCCATCACCACGCCAGATGAATTTCCAGCGGGCCAGTGCCCGCGTCTGCCTGGAGGGGAGGGGGTGGTTGCACGGGGAGCGCGGATCATCCCCTGTGACGTGAGATGATGTATTACCCTGCCAACCACCCCTCCCTCCACCCCTCACGTTGAATACCGCACACGGCTCCATTACTCCCCAGCCTTACACATGTAACGTCCACACCGCATTTTCTGCCTCTCCCTCCCTCACGTGATAAATTTGCCAGGCTTGTCTACAACCCTGCGCCTCTTATTTTTTTTGTTTCTTTTTAAAATTTATTGCTACGCAGTCAGTAAATTAGGCCTAGCCGAAATAAAAAAAAAAAGACAAGTGACAAAACTGCGAGACTATGGTATAACTTTTCCCCTTCTGTGGTCCCAGTATGTGTTACTGCCCAGAGGTAATTGTGTGCTGCTGTACAATTTCATACGAGTTGCGGCAGCACTCCAGTATTTTGTTTTTAATTCACTGCGGATTAGGAATCACAAGCTGAATTTATTGTACGCTTATTTTAAATGTGTGATGATAATTTTCATCACTTAATGTGTAATGAGAACACGAGGATAGATCCAATTTTGAATCGAACATAGTCTTACCGTAAATAAAATTGTGGAATGTTGTTCTTGTTAATAGGTAGTAAGGCCCGTAGCTATTCATCTTGTCAACCTTCCATTTTAGAGTTTTCAAATGATCTGAACAGTTTATTAGATAAAATATTTTTAACTTATTTGCGTATTAAGGCCAGCCTACATAACATGTCGTAAAATCGTGTTGAGTTGCATACTCTTTTTGTTACGTATCAAAAAGTTCTATATTTCTTCTGCGAACAAATACATTATTGCGTTACACACAGCGAGATTTTAAATAATTCAACATAATAAAGCATTAGCAATTTTTTCTGTTACTCGGTCAAATATGTTAAAATGTTTGGAAATTTTTGTTTGTACTTGGCTAACTTCGATTGTTAGGAGTCATACGTATGATACTTTCACTAGTAGGTACCATAATAGTGTGTGTATGTGTCGAGAGTGTATTGGAAGAAATTAATTGTCCAGTGGGGTCCGAGTTGTCGAGTAGGCTACTATGTTTTAAAAGCTATCCAGCTCGTAGATATGAAATTTAATGTATAGAAAAACTCGAGGTTTTTAAGTTTCTGCGTTTTTGTGCTGATGCAAATATGGAAAGATTCCCCCATTGTTATATGTTTCATCTTTTACAACATAGTAAAACATAAGGAAATCCGTGTTAGTTTTACCAATTAAAATCATATTTTGTGTAGCTGGTGAAGTGAACGATGCATAAAAATGTTTTCTTATTTAAGAAAGTTAATTTTGCATTCGTTGGTAGATGTTCAACTTCTAATGAAACTGTTATTAAAGATGCTGTCTTAGTTTTTTGACACACAACTATAAATTAAACATGTTGTTTCTATTTAATTGAAGATGTCCCAATTACGACATTAGTGTCATTATTTACCTCCATGGTTTCACATAAATTACTGTATATTACCTACAAAGGTGACGAAGACAAATTCAGGATGTTTCGTTAATGTTTAACTTAATGTGGATGTAAAAGTCACCAATTCCCTCGTCTACGACTGAAGGGTCTGTTAACATACCTCCCGACTAATCGACTAGCTCTCTATCTACTTTAAGGCAATTATTGTTTCCTAGGTCTATTGATTTATTCTTGTCTCCTCGTACCTAATTTTTATGATTGAAAAATTACGTTCAGAGCGAGTCATTAAAAGTATTAACTCTAATAGATTTTTGATTGTTTAAGTGCGCTTACTGTTGTTCTTTTATGTGTATTTATGTTCAATGAATTAAAAATGTAATGCAAGGAACCCATTGCACACAAGGATAAATACGAATATAATAGAAATAATTTTTGTTACAATTAAACATATGAAAACAGCTACCGCCGCGGGGCTGACTGAAAACAGGTTCTACGTCATTAGTTTGCATCGCGTGCTGCTGGTGCCTATATGAAAGCAGGACTATCATAAACAATAATTTACACATTTTTTATCATGATACAAGAACAGTTAATAACAATAATAGTATGTTACATACCATCATATTTGCACTATACTAATAAAAAATTTATAACATGAAGTACAGCTTAGTAATCTCAGTCCATTTATGGTAAAATGTGAAACATTTTCCTCTTTCATCACACACATTAATTAAATTATGCCTTGTAGTTGTGTAGACCTTATGGTTTCCTCTCGCAAATATAGTGCATACCGCCGCGTCTCCAAGACAGGAGACTCCCGAGCGTCCATCTTTGGTGACGAGAAACGGTCAGTCTTGAAATTCGCGACCAACCACGTCTGCAATCGCGGAAAACCTGGGTAATGTCAACTCCCTGGTGACGGCCACGATGAAAGTAAATCTTAACTTCCGCGAATTCCCGGTGTTGACTCCGGGCACGACCACGCCTCGTGACGGCCACAGCAAGAGTCTGCGTAGTGTGTAGGCAATACTGGTTACTTACACGATTTAAATAAATAACCAGTATGTCCGACCAAGAATATTGCTTCAGACCCACGAAGTGCCAGCTTGCGTACTGGCTGATGACGTCACAGCTAGAGTCATGTTGTGACGAACTGTTTTCGCGGGCGTTTCGACAATAAGGTTTTCTAATGGCTGTAATCACCTCAAATCACCTCCAAATTTAAAAATTTCACCCATCATGGGCTAGTTTTTCCATGCATTTTATATATACATTCTTGGTGAAATTTATAAGACCCATTTCCGATACGAGGCTGAAATCGGTAATTAGTTGATCACTAATTACGATCTCACAGATCACAACAGTAATGATAAAAAGATTTTACATATCCATGATTATTAAAACAGATAACATTCTATAATAATTTACTTGGCACTGCTTATAATAAATTAATATTTAACTCGGGTTACGAACAATCGTAACTAAATTAAAGATTTTATAGAAAATACCACCTTAACCCAGTGCCGCCAGTCAGTGCAGTGCAAATCTACTCGTCCAGTGTTGCCACCGCTAGAAACTATGATTGAAAAAGGGGTAACATCATGCAATGCCAAAAACTGTTAATTATAACGGCAACATACCCAAGCAGTGCCGCACGCCTGTTTCAAAACTCGATCAGCCAAGGAAAGTCCTCTGAACTTTTTTTTTTTAAGAAAATATTCTCCCAAGTAGCGTATAAATACTAACACTGTTTCATAGAAATATAAAAATTACGATTTTCTGACACTTGAACGCCCTTAAACAAAAGTCAGACACTACTTATCTCAAAAAATTTCGGGAAAGGGAAGTAGGTTTTACGTCTCGTCGACGGTGAGGTCAATACAGACGGTTACACACAACTTTACGTAATGGTAGGAATTGAGAAAGGAACCGTCCATGGTCTTTGTTGAGGAACCATCCCAGCGTTCACCTGGAGTGATTTCGTAAAACAATGGAAAACCGAAATCAAGATGGCCGGAGAAGGAGGTCGAACTAGAGTTCTCCCAACTGCAAGTCCACTGTGTTACCATCGCTCCATCCCGCTCGGTGAAATAAGTTATTACCCGATATTTTAAACAAGTGATAACGTTAACCGTACGATTCCATTCCGACAGTAACCAGGCGGCAGCTGTCTGCACACATGCTGTGTCTAATAGTGTACCCAGGCGGCAGCTATCTGTACACATGCTGTGTCTAGTAATGTATCCAGGCGGCAGCTATCTGTACACATGCTGTGTCTAGCAATGTATCCAGGCGGCAGCTGTCTGTACACATTCTGTGTCTAGCAGTGTACACGACCTAGGCAAATAAAGACGTACGCTTAACCTGTTTAGGGTTCTAGCGACTGCGTTTACAAAATTTTTTAAGTAATACTGGATCTCTTGGTGTATATGTTATATATTTCGTTGTTCTTTCCTAAGCTAGAGAAACATCTGATAGCGATTTCTTGCTCAAATAATAATTAAGTAGAGCGGGTTTGGTAAATGTTCCCGAGCTCTGTTAGCCATGTCTAAAAACGTATATTTCGTACTTAGCTATAAAGGGAAATTGATTTTTTTTTTTTGTTTTTAAATCGCACTTATTGTAGAATGGTAAAGAAGAAAAGTGAAAAGACTTTGGTCAACACGAAACAGTAATAGTTTTTCAGCGCCGGTTGAGAGATGATATGGGGTAGGTATGGAGCAGTGCCGGAATGAAGCGGTGGGTGAAAGGGGAAATCACCGAGTAAACCCGCCAACCAGCAGCATCTTCCGGCACGATTTCCACATGCGAATGTTCAGACCGACTCCGTCGGGAATCGAACCTGGATCGCCTTGGTGGAAGACGAGTGCTCTGGCTTACTGCGCAAACCGCGGCCCCAGAAATTCCCAGAAAAAATTTTAACTGTATGTAGAAATTAGACTTATTTTTCGTAATGTTTCTCACGTGTTCCGCCTCTGCCGTCGTGCCAGAGAAATTGTAGCGAGCGGTCGGAGACAGACTAGCGGTGGTCGCCGCGTGTGTAGGTAGGTGTTGCAGATAACGGCGCGTCTGGAAGGAGGGCAGAGGAGACACGAGGTGTTCGGCAATGGTGAGGTGGTGTTTGAGGGTTGTGGAGGTGATGGGCAGGGAGCAGGAAATGAAGCTGGCCGGTGTTATCAGCCTCTGCGCTTGGTCCGCCGAGCCGAGGATGGCCGGAACATGGGGAGGTGTCTTCGACTCCTGCCCACGACCAACAACGACCTAACTCCTCCACACCTCTGTCTATGCTTGGCGTAGCCAGGATATCATTTGGGAACATGGACGTACCTAGGAAAAAAGTTTTCAAAGGGGGTTTTGAACTCTCATCTTGCATAAATGTTGCAATTTAATTTGTGTTTGACGTTTCTAAATGTAATAATATCATATTTTATTACAATTTTGGTTGTTTTTGTTGTATATTATACCTTTTGTAATGTAAAATATAATGCTTAGATAAGGAAACTCACATTTAAGAGGGTGTTTGAACCCCCAAAACCACCCCCTGGATACGCCCATGTTTGAGAAGGGACAGGCTCGAGCGTTCACATATTGGAAGACTTATGAACATATGTAACAAAATGATTTTTCTTTTGCCGACTATCTTTTCAAAAAAGTATTATTTTCGTAGAAAATGTTTCCAACACAATGGGCTATACTACTCAGTTTATTCCACGTTTGAACTTTCCGACTATGTGAATTCAACTGACTTTATGTACTTTGTAAACTGAAGCACAAGCGTATAATAATAACAAAAATTGCACGAGTTGTGGAAAATACGTTTGTGTTTACACTGGAGTATGTCACGCGTGGTCAGCGACCCTTGGTCGATTGTGAGGGCTGGAAGGGACTGACACACGTCTTCCCCTACCTACGCCACTGGTGCTTGTAAATAGGTCAACGCAACTGACATGTATAATAGCTGCAACTCACGGTATTCGGCGAGAACTTATTTGAACCGAAAAAAAAAAACCGAAGTGATTTATGCAATTCTGTGAACTTCAGAATATTAAACAATGTGAAAAATTTGCATTGGTGCGTTGGTAACATAAATAATTTTTGAACCTGCATTATATATTTTTTTATGTTAACTGACTTGTTTCGTTGCCACTTTACACATGCTTTATTTAAGAGCAATTTTGTTGGGATTCTCTTAAGGGTGTGCAAGTGCAATAGTCATAATTTTATATTTATATGAAATAGTGTTAGTTTTGTAGACGATAGCACTTGTAAGTGCAATTTCCTCTTACGAGACAATTTTAGCTGGCGTAGTTTTCTCATAGCGGTGCGTCAAAGTAAAAATTTGAATGTTCTGCTGCCATTTAAATAGCGAAAACCAATTGACTTATGTACATGAAATAATTCGCTGTGAATTAACGTACTATGGGCTATGTAATAAAACATTTGCACAAATCTAGCGAACTGTTTTTGTATTTTAAGAAAATTGCTGAATTTGCAATTTTTTCTGTATTTTCCGATTTTTTTTTAATTCAAATTATTACGTTGTGGGTTTTCTAATGTTTTATTGCATAGCCCATTGGATGTAAGTTCACAGAGAATTATTTTGTTTAAGTAGGTCGGTTGATTTTCACTATTTGCATGGCAGTGTAACAAGCAAATTTTGGCTTTGAAGCACCGTTATGAGAAAACTATGAGAGCTAAAATTATTTCGTAAGAGTAAAATGTACTCACAAGTATCGTCTACAAAACTGACAATATTTCATACAAACATAAAATTATGATTATATCGCACTTGAACACATTTAATGTCATAAGATGGGAGGCCTGAACTTCTAGCTTATAGTCTTTTGTGAGACTGTTAATGCATTGTAGCTGTGTACACAACTCGCGCCTAACTTAAATGTAGGCCTATTTGAAATTCATCTAATTAAATGTATTACAGAGTCCTTGTACGAATGTAACGTGTGTTCACAACACATCAGCACTTAATTATTTAGAAATAATAAACGATCACTGTCCGATTCACGACTCACTGAATGACGTAAGCCACGTGTACACTAGGCAATCAATGTACTAGTAAAAGTCATGTAACATGAGTTACAAACTTACGTGGAATTATTATATCACTTGAGTTTAAAATGCTGCTTACAATAAACGAAGCACTTTATTCATGAACATTTCGTTCAACAATAATGATCACATGTATCCGCCGCACAGTGCGATCCAACCGCGACATATATTAACATTTGTTTTCAGCTCACTTCCGACAACAATTACGACAAATATACTTAAACGATTATCTTGTGACAATTTTCCTCTGAAGTGTATAAATATGAAATTTCAGTCGTATACGACTTGAGTGTGTCTGGGTCAGAACACAGCACCCAACTTGCCAGGCAAGAGAACCGAAAAGTAATAATAATAATGCACTTAGAACCCTCATAGGGGAGTTTTATCATTGTTTTTATGGTACCAGCTTTTGGGCCGTACAGTAATATAACGGGGATTCGAGTTACTGGTTTATATAACCGCTTAGTGTTTGAGACACTGTAATTAGTAGGTATATTATATTATAATAAATGTATTAGAAGTGTCATGAGCGAGCTTCTAATCGTTGTTACTGTACCAGCTATCGGGGGAGTACCGGCATGTAAAAAAGGTCATGTGCAATTTTAAACATTGGTTTAATCAACCGCTTATATTTCAAGAAATACTGCAAGTTGTTTATCATATATTTATAAAGTGGTAAATGTGACGTTACTTACCTGTCAATGTTTTCACATATTATAAAAATGGGCTTACTAAACTTCAGTGTAACTAAACATCCACGAACTCCCAACACAATGACAATTAAAAGAGAAATCTATTTCGATAAGAACCCTTCCACGTCGCTTCTGTTACCACATATTTATTCTGTGACAGTGCTGCATAAGAAGTCAACTCTTGTATTGAAATATTTATTACACCTTCTAAATGGCAACCGTCCGTTTTCTGAAGCATCGCTCTAAAGCACCACATAACTCTTCTCGTCATGTCTAATATATTGCCGCGATGTCGTGACCCTTCAGGTAGTCTGTTTTTCGCGGCTTACGACCGTTGACATCCACTTGCAGGAATCATCAGAGGAGAAAATTACAAAGTGTGAATCCCGGTAAACGGTCTGGCCACAGAATGTCACAACTTAAGGAGTGAAAACTCCCAGGAAATTTTCCTTATAAGCGTTCGTCGATGTCCTGGCTGTGTGTGCAGGGCCACCATTCTGTTGGAACCACATAATTGGATTCTCTCTCTGCCGTTGAAAGAAGATATTTTGGTCAGCACTAATATCTAGGGCTTAAGAGTTATTCTGAATTTTCGAAAAAAATTGCTTGAAATTTGTTATTTAAGTTATTTTTTAACGATTCTTGCCAACTGGGGCAAGTTACAAACTAAAGAAGTATTTTGGATATACGCCATTGCAGCAAATGTTGTTTCACAGAAAACCAGAGAATACAAACAAACAGACAAGTAAACAACCTCATTGCCGTACTTGCAGCAAAACAAATTGCGACGTTCCGGAGATTGCAATCTGACCCTGTCTTAAGGGCGCGGTCACCTCAGTTTTCAACGTCTTTATTTATTTTTATACTGGTACCAGATCTTTTTTTCTTATTTAAGACATAAATTGTGATAAAATCTTCCTCTTAGAAAATTTTTGTATCTCTCATAGTTTTTTGCGTAATGAGTCGTAAACGTCAAAATTTGGACTTTACTGTTTTAAGTAAAATTTGCTATCAACATTGTTATAAAATAGTATACCACAGCTAAGAATTTGTTAACATTTCTGTAATTTTTTGTAATTAACATTGTTGCTGTTATTTTTTCAGAGTAAACTGGACTTAAATACAAGTCTTCCTCCACTTTTAGTCCAAACTTCACTCCAGTGTCACGCAAGAAGAGAAGTCAGTGCTCTCTCTCTCTCTCTCTCTCTCACTCACTCTCACTCTCACCTTTGTAGTCGCGCACGTTTCTTCCATCGGCTACGCCACTCTTCGATATTTATCGCACTAATTCCTCGTCAATCTATCGCCTTGTCAACCCATCGCACGGTCAACTCGCTGCCTCGTCGCACTCCGCTCACCTCAGAACAGTACGTTCACCGAATGTTGCACTCAGTCACTGCCCACTAGGAGCTGTTCCCCCTCATTGTACAGGATGTCCAAAGATGGTCGAATGATAAGCACATCAACCGAGTCCTGGGCTAAATTGGAGATGAAAACATTTGTACGATATTTTACGTGCATTTTGTGGCAACACAGCTCGGAGAAAGTCCTCACTTGTGCTCCACGTCAAGGTATTATTTTATATTGAATCATGTTTGGACTGCTCGTGACTTGAACCTGCGCCCATAGCAGTGGCGTAGTGTGGCTGTGTTCCAAGGCGTGCTGTATTAGTATTAGCAGCTACTATACGATTTGAGCAGTTGTGTTGTGCAGAGACCAAGGTGTATATATTATAGGATAATTCGTACCTTGCCTCTTGTACGCTACTGGCTGTGGAGTGTTCCTGACCATACTAGTCAAATGGTTCCTCAGACAACTCAGTGTTGTGTATAGTCACTGCTGGTTACCGCACACCTTGGAACACTCCACGCGACGCCACTGGTCCATAGTATAATTAACAGAACAGAAGTAGTGACATAAGTAAGGTATATGTGTAGCGGAAGAGTGGTTTTACTCCGTGCTCGTTGTGCACCTAAGGTACAGAATTTAGCCACTGAAATTTTCGTCTTCATTCTAGCCCAAGATTCGCATGTTGTTCTTATTAAATGGCTGTTTCTGGACATTCTTTATAGCTAGCGTATCCCCACCTGGCCTATACAAAATGATTCAGGTCGGGTGTGTTAGTTGTGCGTAGTAGTAGCTTGCAACAAGCAAGTCGAAAACGTATTTCCAATTTGTTCGTTAGTTAATATAATGTGAGTAATTATACCCTGTCACAATAGCATTTAAATTTACGTAAATTTAAATATAAAAACGTAAGTACTTGTTATTAAGGAACAATGAATGGTATGTGAGTGAAATATAAAAACATTTTTATTCTATTTTAAGAAATGTAATTTTCAGGTCTATTTTGAGGGTAGCGTTATTCCCACCATATTCACTTTACGTACATTTTGAAACACATTTTCAAGTTATTTTTTTTTTAAGATGTCGCCAGAAAAAGTTAATTCAGTTGTCCTGAATCTTCGTGTTTATACCTTCTCACTCCCAGTGTAACTGCTAAAGTAGTGAAGAGAGTTTCAGTTGACTAACAGCACCCGATATCTTGTGGTTATGCACTCTTTAAAGCAAAGTCAGCGGCAATATTCTTAGCATCTTCACTGAAAGAACAATTTTGTAGGAAGTCTTCCCTGCAAAATTATTTTGTAGTAGCTACAAAATATTTTAGTGGTGGCCACAAAATTTTAGTGACGACGACAAAACATTTTTGTGATGTCCATAAATAAATAAATTTTGTAGGGTGAATATAGCTACTAAATATTTTTTTCTGTGTTGAAACAATATCTTAATTTTATCTTGTGCCAAGTAGGAAGATTATTTCATTATAATTTTAGGAACACACAGTCCTGTTATGCAATTGTTTACTGCGCTACTCCTCGGCCCTGAGATTGAAATGTGCTCGTCATCGTTGATTCTCGATGTACAAGCATGTGCCAAAGACTCAAGTCCTTCCAATCACGGAGATTAAACCTCGCCTGTCAGATGTCTGTTACTGACGCAAGTACGCAACTGCAAGATAAACAAGACGTACCTTTTCGCTCGCGTGTCTTGTCATGACGCTGCAGTCATGAGGCAGCTGACAGTAAACGTCACGTCTCACGTTGCCTAGTCACTGTCTTATTTACAGGCATTAGGTGGATGTGCACGGCTAGAAATATCGCTCACCTGGTTAAGTGGATGAAGTCTTGGTTTGCCACCCAACCTCCTTCAATAATCACCTTAAGATTGTGTGTCAATTACCATAAAGTTCAGTCATAATTAGAAATATTTCGTTTGTTGATAGGTAGGTCTTAAGGGCACCACCTACCATGTGTTTAAAATGCGTTGCAGTGTGTTCGTAAATAGGTTTCTTTACGAAACTATTTGACATGCGCTCGTTGTGCCAACCTACGAAAAGACAACACACTTCGGGCAAGGGCGGAACGTCATGGTTAACACCATGTTCATTACAATCACGGATTTAAAGCCCTCCAACAAAGCTAAAAACGGCCTTTTCAGACTGCCTTACTTAAAAATGTGTTAACCAAGTATATCTGAAATTCAAATTGAAACTTGCACTGAACTCTGCTGCAGACGTTCCACCAATTAAATTACATGGTCGCCGCTTAAAGTTCCATAGTAAAAATGGATTGTGGGGAACCTTGTACGCTAGTTCAGCGCTTGGCTCATAGTGGCGATGCGGCATTTGATGCGCGCTTCAAAGTCGCCCTTACAGTTTCCTCACTTTCAAGCCTTTAACTCGCGGGTAGGCGGCGACCTTCAGAAATTTTATAACACAGAATAATTCAAAATGTATGTAGGGCATACATAGCCAGTGGAACATCAGTTGCTAGTGAATATTGTTACGGTGTCGCAATCCCGCGGCGTCGGTGGCGTCGCGGAAGAGTAGGAAGACGATTGCACAACCCCGCGGCGTCAGTGGCGTCGCAGGACGGCAGTAAGTGGGTGCTGGGTAATCGACAAGTCACCAAAAAGTGGCGGATTGCGGCAACAGTGGTATCCCAGGAATCCGATGACTCGAGGAGTTAAGTGGGTCTTAACACTTACCCAACACCTTACAAACTCCTGGATTCAGCATGGATTGCTCCGCCTCTGGGCATAGCTGGGAGCCAATCAGAGGGGATGATTTTGACGGCCTGGTGGGGGTGCGAAGAATGGTATAGAGATCGAGCTAGCTACCGGGGGAGTTGGAGTTGGAGAAGAGAGTCGACGAGAGAGTCTTCTGCTCGGGCGGCGACCGCACCTGGGTACTCTGGGTTCGAGTCTGGGTGCGACCCTCTGACTAGAGAACTAGCTCCAACGGCGGCACGAGCGGTGAGTTCCTGTTGGTTTGGGGAAGGAGAGCGATCCTTTACCTATCTCCTGTCTCGCCTTACCCTAACCCTTCCACTCGCCTCTATTTCTGTATTGCTGTATTTCCTTGTTCTCTATTCTAATAAACTCTTGTTACCTTCCATCTCTGGCTTATTTATCTTCCCCTTCCAGGTTAAACTTCGTAACAATATGTTGTGGGATACGAGTAGTTTAACGGTATGTTGCGGCATGGAAACAAAGTTATGACGATGAGTAAAATTATAAAATACGCGATAAACGTTGAACATAATATTAATGGCGCCTAGTAGCTGCTCACTACCTTTGGTGGCCACCTGTACTGACTCACAATAATAACTAAGCATACTATAAGCTGTTCACTATAAACTGAACTCTCATTAAATCTTACAGTAGACATGACAACTATTTTATGGGGCCCCGTATATGTTAAGTTTTGAGGGTAGTGTAACGTTTAGACTGGTTTTTAGACACTTGAAAGTTTTCATATCCAAACTGGTTAAGGTGGCTACAAAATGGCTGATAGAAAAAAATGAAGCAGTGCTCACTTTATTGTGAACAGCCTATCTATATCAGTCGCTTTTATGACACTTGGAGCAGTCTAAACGTGAGCGACACGGATGCTTGCGGTGAACGTCGATGCTAGAGGCACGGAAATTTCGCATATTCACGTAAAAATGTTAGATCTCCATCTCCTGTTCATGTGAGTTGTTTTCACGATTGTGTCGACATATATTAAATTTGTCGTTGAGAAATGTGAACCAAAAGCAAACTTTTATGACAATACATAGTCAGAGGTGAAGTTGAGCACTCGCTGGAACAACAGCCAATGAACAATTACCTGAGGACTGAGTAGATGTAGGAGTGCGGAGCCAAGCCTAGAAATGTCCAGGTCTCTTTGGCTGAATGCATGCGAGTTTCGTATACGAGCGATTTCTGAATACCCGTAATACAATTTGGTGTTGACAGTCTCGGTATGCTTCTCCTTTTTTGGCAGTATTGATCATTTACATTCAGAGATTAGAAAAACATACAGGTGATGTAAGACATTTGTTCTGAGACGTGTTGTGTGACGCCTTGAGACAGAAGGAGCACTCAGTCGCCATATTGAGACATGAAAAAAAATATTTGTTAATTATCTTAGTAACCTGAATAATGTAGCAGTGGATTGTCCAACCATAACATAATTTCCTAATACACCTGCAAGAACAGTTGTTAGCACTCTGCCATATTCTTGACCTCAGTATAGGCTGCTAAAGCTCCATATTTAGTTTTCTCTCATCTCTGTTTATACAGGCCAAGCATCGCTCATATCTATGGAAATACGAGTATACAGCATCTAACTTAGGCCGTGTCTCAATTCACCCTAAGAGTGCTCTCTCGTGCTCTCGCTGTCGCAAATACGCCACAACTACGTCACAGAGAGCACACTCTGCTTGTCTCAGTTGTTCGCCGAGAGTACGAAAAAGCGAGAGAACGAAGTTGTATACTCGCTCTCGCTCTCTCGTGCTGTCAGGCGTACGCCATCTTGATTAAACTATAATTTGAAGTTAAAGAAAAAACGTGCGTCATAAATTGCCAATATTTCAATATGTATACATAAATAATTATTTCCAGTGAACAGTTACTTGTGAAAAATTAAGGTAACATTTTCGGCCCTAAAATGCGCTTTAATACGCAAAATAAAAAATTTTGCCATCGTCAATGGACAGCTATTCCCCGCTTGAAATACGATGCCTGTAAGTTTAAAAATTATTATTTGAATTGCATACAAATGTATTTAATGTGATTATAACTTGTATTAAAGAAATTTACGCACTTGTAACCGTCACATATTTTGTTTACAAATACAATAGAGCATTGTCCCAACTGGAGAGAGCTGGAGCACCAGAGAGCAATCAAGAGCTCTCTTTTGTTATGCGAAAGAGTACTCTCTCAGCAGAGAATTGAGACACGGCTTTAGAAGAACCGGAATAATGCGAATTCTGCGGTAAGCTAATCGGATCCTAAAATCGTTTTTGTTACCTCCTCCGTTGGTATTGTTTTAATATACCGGGTCCTCAGTTTATACGATGGGTTTGTTTTATTATGGACTCCGTGTTGAAGTGCGTGTTTGGTAATAACATAACAAATTTAACTCCAGTTTTTTTTAATTATTTAAGCCAAACCATACATGAGATTTGAATAGTGAGTAATGCGACTTCTTCGGCATTATCCCGGAAGAGTAATGTAAAATCTGAGGGTAGAGAGGGGGGGAGAATAGTGCGCAACTGGCCGTAATTGATTTCACGGCGTTCCGAGTGTGACTGTGGCACGCTACCGAGCGACCAAACTGGTTAGACAGGTTCTGCGGCAAATGAAAAATGCGTTATGCATTTGGGAAGGTAGCAATAATAGTAAAATTATTTAAAGTCTCCAATATGCCGTTCACGTTTGTATCAAGAGGCGGGTACAGCTGTGAAGTTGTCAGACTTCTCGCCTCCCAACTACCACCGCAGTTATTTGTGCTAAATTCACGAAGGGATCTTCGCACGTCGGAAATGTGGCGGACGTTGCCATTCGTCTGCGGAATTTTCTCGGGACTCTCCCACCGTTACTCCGTCTCTTACCGTAGTTTCGTTTGTAAACTGTTGTCGTTTTCAGCCTACTTTCTTGTGTGTGTGCCTGGTCGTTCTTTAGGGCCAATGTCTCTGTGTAGGTATGTCAGTATATCTGTGTGTGTATGTATTCGTGCGTGGCAAACCTCCTCCCCTCGCCAAAATTAATATTTACGAAATTAACTCAGAATCGGTAGGCCTCTGGAGTAGACACATGTAGTATTTAAATACCGCATTTGACATTTATATTTTTCAACTATGTCTAGAGCATTCTTACAAAATGGCTGTAGTTTGAACATTTTAGCACTATTTCACTTCTTTATTACCATTTGATATATTCATTCCAAATTTATGTTAATAGTTCGTCTACGCATTGATTGTTAAGAGATATTTTGTTGGTCAGCGAAGTAAGGTTTACATGTCGTATTTCTGAAACTAATAAGACGATGTAATCTTAATTGCATGTATAATTATTTCGACTGTTCAACATTCAAGCATTTATTTCAGATTGATGGACTAGTGTTATGTCTATCTGTGTCTTTTTTTTATATAAAATAACACCTTAATAGGAAGATTTTAGTTAAATTTGGATAACTGACTGATTTAAACGGTATGTTTTAACATTTCGTGATGTAACATGTTTTGTAAGACCATAATTTCAAGCGTTTGCGTTATTTAAATAAGTAAATTTGCCCTATTTCGTGAACATATGCCAAATCGAACTTAAGTAGTATATGTTTCGAAATGTCAACCAAGTACTGCATTTGGAAATACGTAATGTTACAGGACCGCCATCCTTTATTGAGAATGGAACTAAATTAATAAACAACAATTTCTATGCAATGTCGCGCAAACTACCTAGTAGATTTCTAATTTGCACGTAAGAATAACTGCAAAAAGTAATGTTAACATATTTTATGTCTATGTCTGACTTTAAGATAGTGCTTGTAAAATTATATATACTAATGAAAATATAAAATACTAAAATTTCAGTTCGTCCAATTTTACCATATTTTGTGTCCGAAATTATATTAACCACCCACAGTAAATCCAACCAAAACACAATATTCTGGCTATCGTATAAGTTATAGTACTCAGTGAAGGATCAATGTTTTCTATAATGAATGATTTTAAAGTGTATAAATAATATAAATTTGTTGATATTTCTAAAAATCTGTAGCAAAGTTTGTTACACGACCAGTTTCGTATCAGTCTAGGTACTTGCAGTAAATAGTCCAGTTCAATGACGGGCCTAGCGGCCAGGGTGAGACGTGATGTGCTTGCTGTAGCCAGTATTGAAGTATTTTGTGTGGTCGAGGTCCAGAAGTAGTGCGCGTAACTTGTTTCTGGTATCTGTATGTATAAAAACAACACACGTAGCTATGCTTCTCTGTTTTATATACACCGCGTGCTTAGTAAAACATTATTTTTGGACACGGCAAGATCAGTAGAAGTAGGCCTACTTTATTTTTTTAGACTGCTGTAAAAATCTATTTAATGTAACAGGTAGCAAGAGCAGCACTATTATGACTACACACCATAATTTTCCAGATAAAATTATTGGGTAAAGACGAAATATTGCGCCCCAAATTAGTACTCTACTTATACAGATAATACGATTTTGTAAGTGGCAATGTACGGTGTCAATATTATTTTATTAGTGGGAATGAACACTGACAATATGCGTTTGTTATTGAGAATGAACACTGACAATATAATTTTATTAGTGGGAAGTACGGTGTACTTTTCTCGGGGTATTTTCTCAAATACGGTTGTCTGTATTGGCAATTTTAAACAATTTTTAGAAGCATGAACATTCTCTTTTTATTAAGCGAACTGAATTTTTAAACTTCTAGCAACGTGTATTGAATGGCCTGTTCGTTTTATAAATAAAAAAACTAATGCCATGCATGTAAAGTACTTTCGCAAAAAAACCGAATAATCTCGGTTCGCTGCAACCAAATATCGTGTACATAGAATAAAAATTTGTGAAACTTCAGACTTTCACCAATATCAAAGCGCGAGGCATGTTAACTAACTGCGTGAGCTGGAAACTATATAAAATTTCAAAATCATGCTTGTAACAATGACCATTTAAGAAATTGAGATACTTTATTTCTCTCAGTATAATATTACGAGGCACGAAAGGAAGTACAAAATAAATTGTCTTTCTAGTACTATGCTGCAAGTAAAGCTAATTTCAAAAAATATTAAAAAAATAATACACCTAAGTACAAATACGCAAAGTATAGACAATTCAACGCCTGACTTACCCAAGTCGTAGCCGAAACAGCAAGACACGATTAAATTTCAATATGTATCTATTCTGTATTTGCCAACATCCAAAAATTGAACTGCTCAAAGATCAACAGGTTCTTGCAAAGGGAACAAACAGTGCTTCTGTCTCCACGAGCTGGGCTCAAGTAACTTGTCTTGACTTTTTCTTATTACCTCCTTATATTGTCTTGTTTGATACTTGACTCACTGCATGAGTAATAAGGAACCTCTTAAGCGCAACAAACCTACCACAATTTCAGGAATTTTTAACAACTAGACATGGTTACAAAGAAGATAGTTTAGTCAACTCTAAGCTAAGTGACAACCTTGTTTTCACTGAAGACGTCAGAAGTTAGCAGCGAAAGCGTCTACAAGGAATCCAACATCAGAACACTGAGTTCAATAAAATTTCCATTTTTACTCGTTGGTACCTCTGTACTATCTTCATAGTAAAATGTTGTTATTTTATGTAAATTTTATTATATAGGTGGTTCAGGATAAAGTGCGCACTCAAAATAGCCCTGCTAAATTGTTGTTTTCAGCCAGTTCGTATCTTCCCGCACGTAACGGCTAAAGATGGAAAATATCTAACCTGTCTGGACACTCACTTATGTTTCCGCGTGTGAGATAAATTGTGCATTCGGTAGAAACCATTACATTTTTTATAAAAATATTTATAAACTGTATAAAATAAAATATGTAGAATTTAATGGATTTTTTTTTCAATAGTGTTACATTTAAATAAGAAAATACATGGAACTGGAACTACATTCGATTTATTCTTTGACGACCATACATAATAAGCAAACCATTGTTAATATTACATCATATACAGTAACGGCTACTGATATTTTAAGAAGGTTTTTATTTCGGACTTTATTCCGAACGACCTACACAAAATACAAATTAACTGTGTTATTACATATACGTTATTTCACTGCGTTATTACAGGGCACGCCAACTCGCATTCCCAGTACAGGTCGTGTAATAATTGCTGTTCTAATTTTCATCTTTAAGGAGGTACAATGGTTACCATCTTGTATAAAAGTGTTTTTTTTTCATAAGATAGCTTTAAATTATGTATATATTATTTTACTAAAATAAAGAACATGTAGTACTATTGTTAGAGACACTGGAAAATCGCGAAAATGTTCAGCATAGTCTCCAATAAACTATAGTATATTAACCGTCACTAGTGTGAACAGTTTTGTGGCAAATCACACACGCTGTGTGTTCAAGCTGTACAGTTCGAACTGGGTTTGTTGAAGAGAGAAACAGTGCTTCAAGTAATCCATAGCCAATGTCGATACAAAACATTCAGTGTTATAAACAGCGTGTTGGAGCCTAGCAAGCAGTAACTATTCCCGCGATTTTCCAGTGTCTCTAACTATTGTATGTAGACAGCTAGATTATTAAGGTTTGCCTCTGCTGCAATGATTCGGAAGGGTTAGGGGGGAATATACCCTTGCTCCATCCCTTGTTCTTGCACTTCTGAATTCATAAAACATTTGTTTTTGCAATACATCAGTTCACTCGAGGTGTCCTTAACTTCGGCAACCTTCGGTAAGGATTCGTTTGTACAATTATAGTTACGAGGTCCTACTCCTAACCTACCTGGACGACTGAAATATTTTCCGTTTGAAGGGTTGCTCCTCAGAATTTTTCTGGCGATGTGTGTTTGTAAAGCGGCTGGGAGGGCAGCCCATCCAGTTGATGAAAAACGCGTTCATTTTAGTGCTTTAATAATCCTGAAAATTTGCCCTTGGAAGAGGAGCCCTTCAGGATTTTTCTGGCAATGGTTAGAGACACTGGAAAATCACGAAAATGTTTAAAATAGTCTCCATTTAACTGTATTATATTAACTGTGACACGTGTGAACTGAACAGTTTAGGGACAAATCACACACGCTGTGTTTTCAAGCTGTGCAGTTCGAACTGGACCTGTTGTAGAGAGAAAAAATGCTACAAATAAACGATAGCCAATGTTGATACGAAACATTCAGTGTTATATACATCACGTTGGAGCCTAGCAAACAAGTCAACTATTCCCGCGAATTTCCAGTGTCTCTAGCAATGGTGTATTTGGAAAACGTCATAACATACATAACCTGAACCATACTAACCTATCATACTGCAACGTAACCTAATGTAACCTACTGAGTGAGGTGGCGCAACAGTAATGGCTTGAGCTCGCAGTCGGAAGGACCCGGGTTCTATCCCCGGCTCCGGCCATCCTGATTTCCGTTTTCCGTGGTTTCCCGAAATCGCTCCAGGCGAATACTGGAATGGTTTTATTTCTGAACGATTCTTACCAATGGGGGTAAGATACAAAATAAAGAAGTATTTTGGACATACGCCATTGCAGCAAACGGTGTGTCAAAGAGTACCAGAGAATACATACTAACAAACAGATAAGTAAACAAACAAAGGCACTTTGCAACAGGCAAACAATTCTGCAAGGAATTCAGTCAGTGGTTTACAAGAAACTAACACAAACTAGCACCCGAGCACCAATTTTCTTTTCTTGTAAATCATTGGTTGAATTCCTTGTGGAATTATATATGTTTACCTTTGTTAGACAGTTGCAAACAGTCTCTTTGTTTGCTTACATGTTCGTATGTATTCTGTGGTTCTCTGTGACACACCATTTGCTGCAATGACGTAAGACCAAAATACGTTTTAAGTTTGAAACTGGAATGGTTCCTTAACAAACGCCATGGCCGACTCCTCTCCCAACTCCTGTCACTGTGCTAAATTTTGTGTCAGTCTAAAGTGACCTCGCTGACGACGAGACGTAAAGCCTACTTACCTTACCTAACGTAACCTTACCAAACTGGCCTGAAGAGCTGTCCTTCTAAGAGACAATTCAGTCGACCGATCAATAGAGATGGTAAAATTTCGCGAATTAAAATATAATATACATAATCAAGCCCCGTCTATTCGTTCATTGTATGCTGTTCCACTGAGTAGCAGCTAGTGGACAAATGGTCTGGACTGGAGTATACATAGGATATTTGATTCTAACATGCAGGTCATTGAATTAGCGACATTTCAGCATCTCTACCCGTTAAATACGCCACTCATACAAACTAACCTGAAGGGCCGTCCTTCCAAGGGACAACAATTCAACTGCCCACGTTCAGCGTGCACGTTACACGTGTCTAAGAGGAGCCCTTGTGCCGGTGTTGCACTATTGTCGGGAAGTTGTCGTCGTGTCGTTGCGGGACGCGGCCCAGGAAATGGGGCAGGCAGGTCTCGTGTCGGACGACAGCGGAGCGACGTTGCCTGCAGGGGACCCGCGCCGCTGATAACGCACGTTCACGCACAATAGCATGTGAGGGGGAGGCCAGTCGGCCACTCCGGTCGTCTTCCACCGTCGAATGGGCCCACCTTTATCGCCCTGCTCCGCTAGCCGTGCCCTCCTTTTCTTCCCTGCACGAGTAGAGGCGACCTGCCACGATGCCTCTTGCTCCCTCTCTACGTGAATAACTGGAATAAAGAAGAGACGCTCTGGCATACTAGCGTCCAACGCCATGCTCTCTAGTTTCTACATTTTAAACGATACTAATTTTTTACGCCTAAACGAGAGCAGATATAAAAAATCTGTCTGGCATTTTTGTTTAGAATCGTCTTCTGCATTTTGACTAATTTTTTTTCTACGGTTTGGTTAGTTACGTAATTAACGAAATTCTTATTGATTGACTTTTTTGTCGAAACTGTATAATTTCTTGTATTGAAAAAAAAAAGCTATCATGAGGAAAACCGTTTTTAACAGAACTGCCAGACAGATTTTTTTTTTTATCTGCTCTCGTTTAAGTTTAAAAAAAATATTATCGCAAGAATAGAATAAATTAAAGAGCATGGCCTTAGAGTTATAGGCATTTTCATACTATAGGTAGAGATGATGGTTAATCGCGGGAAAACTTTACTGTTTGCTAGGTTTCAGCGCACGTTTGATTACTGGAATTCGTTTGTACGTAGAGCTGTTAACCTATTCGACTGAGCCAATAAGAATACTGATGTTGCAATATTTTATGCCTATTATTTGTCTGCATACAGCTACGTTGTGTCAGACGTATATCACCCAATCATACATGTCAGGAGAAACAACAGTGTTTCAAGGGTATGTTGGCACAAACCATTTTCGCGATATACCTTCATCTCTAACTATAGGGTCGTTTAAAATAAACTGAGTACGAAATATTTTACCTTAGAAATAAATCACTAGCCAACGCTGCATATAATTTAACATTAACAATACCTAACCTCATCCCATGTAGGTACCGCAGTTAGCACAGTGGATAGAGCACTCGCCTCCCACAAAGGCAATCCGGGTTTGATTCCCGGCGGGGTAGGTCTCAAGATTTTTGCATGTAGGACGATGCCGCTGGACGGAGGGTTTTCTCGGGGTTCCGCCGCCCATTTATTCCGGCGCTGCTCCTTACATCGTGTCACCCCTAGGGACTGGAAAATTTTGCGAATTCAATTACCTGTATGCTAGAATCCATTGTATAATGCATACTCAAGCCCCGTCTATTCGTTCATTGTCTGCTGTTCCTCTGAGTAGTAGCTAATGGACAAATAGTCGGGGCTTGAGTATCCATAGCACAATGAATTCTAGCCTGCAGGTCATTGAATTTGCGAAATTTTGCAGTCCCTAGTCACCCCTCACCAGCGCTGAAGACCTAAGGGCGCGGTATACCGCAATTTTCATCACCACTTTTTAATTTTTATTCGTACCAGATATTTTTTTTCTTATTTTAGACACAAAATATGACTAAATTTGGCTCTTAAGAAATTTTTTTATCTCTCATAGTTTTCGCGTAATGGCTTGTTAAAGTCATATTTTGCATGATTCTGTTTTAACGACTACGCTAAAACCAATTGATATACCAAACTAAAAAAAAAAAGTCACAGTGGATAAAGACATTGCAGGCTACAATAACATGCTCATAAAATTAGAGAATAAAAATTATTTTAATTTTAAAAAATGCTGAAACTGAAAATAAAAATTTAGAAAATTCAATAATTGTTTTAAAAATACAAATAATTTTTATTCTTTAATTTTATGATCATGTCATTGTTACGTGCAATGTCTTTATACACGGTGATTTTTTTGAATTTGGTATATTAGTTGGTTTTAGTGTAGTCGTTAAAACGGAAACATGCAAAATATGGCTTTATCAAGCCACTACGCGAAAATTATGAGAGATAAAAAAATTTCGTAAGAGCCAAATTCTAAGAAAGAAAAAAATCTGGTACAAATACAATATAAAATAATGATGACTAAAATTGCGGTAGACCGCGCCCTTAAGAGTTAAGCGGACGCTAGTTTTTTTTTTTTTTTACGTTTGAGGCTCGGAAACGGAGAAGGCGATAGGTCGAATATAACACGTCCGACAAACACCTCATCGGCGCGTAGGCCCAAACTTGCGTCGAGTGATTTCATAGAAACAGTTTTTCAATGGGACTTAAAGCGATAACACTGTTATTTTATTTGTTGAAAGTATATGCGGTAAAGTCCAGTGCAGTTTTCTATAATGTCGTTTCCCGATTACGGTTGCCATATTATCAGCTAAAGCAACGTGAAAATGTCATTTTTAGCACTTTTTAGAAGGTTGGGAAATCAGTTTGAAATTAACGAACGGTATTTTTTTAAATCATAAGGACACAGTTTGGAGTGAGTCTTTTTTTCGAAAATAAACGCGTGGGAAACATTTTTGATAGTTATACAAGCAAAAATGATTTCCTTATCACGCTACATCACGTCTCACGTGCCACGTCCACTAACTCTTAAGAGGGCGTGGTACATAATTCAACGCTAAAAGCATTAATCTATACTGTAGGTTTCTTGAAGCCAATTTGCAAAAATTAAACAATAGCAATCTTAGACAGTAGTTTTAGCCAACGTTTTAAACAAAATTGTTTCCAGTGTAGCGAACTTCTGAGGCACAGTCTTTGACGCCGGAACCTCGTGCATTTAACTGCGGCGCAAGAGATCACGCGTAACGAATGAGTAATTCTGGATAAATATTTACTCATAAAGTTGGCAAATACCATTATCTAGGATTGTCATTGAGTATTTTATCCATATTGGTTTCGAAGAAAGCGTAGAAATAAATTGATGTTTATTTACCTACCAATTATTTCACCGAAGATGTCCGAAGATGGTAGAAATTTTATCTACAGTTTATGCCTCAGAACAATAAATTTAATACAATTTTGATTCTAGCTTCACCGCATTCGTCCATTGTCATCTCCGTAACATATATTTTGCAATTACATATAAGTATTGAAAATAGTAAATAAAATTAACCGTTTATTTATTACTGCATTAGTATTGCATAGACTCATAAAATGTCAATGCGTTATTTCACTGTAATATTTTTCGTTGTATAAATGGTCACTCTAGATGCCCTAAACTTTGGCAGTCTTCAGTAAGGATTCGTTTGTCCTATTCGGGTTAAGAGTGCCTGTCTGGTATCTATAGCGTACAGGTGAGGATCTAAGGGGGGCAGGGAGGGGCAAACTGCCCCGGGCGCCGAGTGCAAAATATTTTCACTTGGGAATGAAATGTAAACGAGGGTAAAAAAATATACTTTATCTACCAATATTTAGACTTTTATTGGTTCTGTATTTTTATTAGCCTTGAACACCATATACTGTTATAAATACAGTATTTATAATTAGAATTTACTCATAAAACACTGCTAATGGTTGCTGGTAAGTACATGTTTTATGTGTTTGTACTAAAATGTTTATACTGTTATTTACGCGAGTGCAAAACAACGTATACAAGATACGTTTATTACTGTAGGGTTGATTGGACTGATGGGAATAGGGGTGGGAAAGGAGGGGGGAGCAAATGACAATTCGTGCCCCGGACGAAGGACAGCCTAGATCCGTCCCTTGTAGCGTAGTTTCCCTCCCCTCCCCCCTGCTGTGACCAATTGGCAAATACTTCCTCGGTCCTTCCCAACGAAAAACCTGTGCTAAGATTTTCTTATCACCTGGCGTTTATTATGTAGTCTAGGTGGTACACAAAGTCATGCTGTACTTTCCAGTCACAGGTTGCCAATTGGCAAGTTATTTTTTAATCTAAATTAACATATCTGTAAGTGGAGTTACAAAAAATTTCTCTTGGAATTAAAAATGACAATTATTTTTAAAGTATGAGTTTTATAATATACCAGTGCTCTTTAATATTGTAAGTTTGAAATGTATTAGTCTCATTTTTATACTTAACCCCAAAATAAAATATTGTTTACCTACAATTTATCCCTGAAAGACATTAAATTATTGGAAATGGCTCTCGAAGGTCCCAAACAAGTGGGGTGACGTTTTTCTAATCAATTGGTTCATATATTGTGAAACATGTTGTACAATTATTAATACTGTAGATGGGAAACTTTATTACCAATGCTACAATGTTATGGTTTTAGCAATTTCCTCCCTCCCCCAACACTTTTTTTTTTTTTTTATCTTGTACCGTCTAGACTTATATTGGTGGTGGGGTGAGCAAAGCTAAGAATGTTTGTTTATTTTAATAGTAGGGAAAGGAAAATTTCGCAAGTTCAGTGATTTGTGTGCTAGAATCCATATTCCTATGCATACTCAAGCCCCGTCTATTAGTTCACTGTATACTGTTACAGTGAGAAACAGCTAATGGGTAAAGGACCACTATATACAGGACAGTGAATTCTGTAATGCAGGTAATAAAATTCGCCATTATTATTTTAAAAAACATGACTGCTATCTCTTCAAATGTAAAAATGATTCTTTGACATTGCTATAACTGAAAAAAAAAATTACCAGCCGTAATCGTAAAACATAATGTTCGAAACCTGCGTTGGACATTTACACATACTTTCCACGAACAAAATAATACGGTCATCTCTTTAAAGTCCGATTGAAAAACATTTTCTACGAAGACACTGCACGCTGGTTTAGTAGGCCTACTCTTCGGTTAGAGGCGAAGCGGTGTTGAACCTACGTAGAGTCGACTTATCGGCATCCCCACTTACGTGCGACAAACGGGAGGAAACGAGCTAAGATCAAATAACTGTTAATAATGCACGTGGTTGTGACTTTGTGCGGGAGATGAAATCCTGAGCATGGTTATAGTGCAGAATAAATAAGTAGTAATAGAAGAGACGAGACGTGATTACTATAGGCGGTTCGAAATAAAGTGAGCATTCGAAAAAGCCCTGCAACAGATCTATTTCCAGCCAATTCGTATCTTTCCGCGAGTAACGGCTAACTACGGGAAAAGTTTAACCTCCTGGGACACGTCACTTTATGTTTGCGCGTGTAAGATAAATTGTTCAGTCGATATGTACCTGTATAGTTTTATATAAAATAAGTTAATTAATTATACAAAATACAATTATATCGCTGTCGGTTGATTTTGTTTCAGTATTGTTGTATTTAAATACGAATAAACACGGAACTATATTGTGTTATTTCGTTGCCAACCATACAAGCAGCAAGGCAACTATTAAAGGGCCCGCCTCGTGGCACATGTGTTTGAGTGAGGTGTGGTGCTAAGGGCGACGTCGTATGGGCCATACAACGGTGTGTCGCCTCTACGCTTAGGCGTGCTATCTTCGCGAAAAAACAAATTTCCTATTGTACTTTAAGTGGTGACCCTATTGTTTTATTTACGAAATCACTTTACTAAAGTCCAATGCACTACCCTTAAGTGGTTTCTCATGTATTCGGCTAGTACATTTTCCACTATAGCAGCCTGAAAACCCCGTTTTAGTCCATTTTGAAGTGCCCTAAAAGGGGATTTCTAATACGTGTGTTGTCTTGAAAGTACTTAAGGGCAGTCGTCTCAAGTGTGTGTTCTTTTCGTAGACAAACGGCGTGAACACACGTGTATTAGTTTAGGTGTAAAACTGTTTCTTCAAACACGCTGCAGTGTGATTTTATGGTTACGAGGCGGGCCCGTTAATGTTGAATTATATGCAGTAACGGCTGGTGATAATTTTCAAAAGTTAAATTTTTAGTGTTCACTTTATTCCGAACGGTCTATATCGTACTAGTCTTCTCTTTGGATTGTCATGGTGTCGGAGTTCGTAGAAGTTAGGTTGGACTGTAGTTTAGCAGGTCCTATCTGTGAGGAAATTGACACGTAAGTAACGTCACTGTTACCATTTATAAATATGTAAATTAGATACTAACAAATCACAGTATGTCGTGAAATATAAGCGGTTCTTTAAACCAACGTCCCGAATTCCATACGGCTTTGTTTTCCATCCTATACGCCCCGAGAGCTGGCAAAATAACAATGGTTAAAAAGCTCCGTTATGGAGCTTCTAATACAGTTAATTATCTGACGTTGAGCCTCGAATTGCCACGTTTAAAATTTTTAAATATTACGCTACAAACTAATTACACCATCTCAAGCACCACAAGTTGTTACATAAACCAATTTCTCTAGTCACGTTAGAGAATATGGTTGATGGTATATCGCGAAAATGATTTGTGCCAACATACCCTTGAAAACACTTTAGTTTCTTGGGACATGTCTGATTGGATGATATGCGTCTGGCACAACATAGCTTCCTGTAGATCAATAATGCGCGTCAAACATTACAATAGCGAGATTCTTATTGGCTCAGTTGAATAGGGTAACAGCTCCACGTACAAGCGAAATCAAGTTATCTTCTGGTAAGCTGAACGTGCGTTGAAACCCAGCAAACAGTCTAGTTTCCACGCGACAAGCCATCGTCTCTAGGTGTTGTTTATACACATTACTGTACGTCCCGAGAGCTTGTGCGATAACAAGAATGAAAAATATTTTCTAGTTGCTTGTGTTGGTATTTTCCGCAAAAAAAATTTTTTTTTGCCTCACTTTCTTTCTGTGCCTTATGTGCACATCTGCAGTTCTGCTTCGTGATCAGTGATTGGATATTTCAACTCTCAAGGGCCTAGGGATTCTACCGGTAAATCACAGACGTGTGGTGTTGCAGGAACATTATTGTAATTGGCTCAGTCAAATAAGATACGGCTATTAACAATGACACGCTGTCAATAACCACGAAGCAGAATTGCAGATGTGCACGTAAGGCACTGAAACGAACTGGGACAAAATTTTTTTTCGCGAAGAACAGGGGTTCCAAGTTACTACTTATTTATTCTGTGGCTATGGACTCAAAGTTGAGCTCGCCTAGAGTATGGCGGTGGGCGACAATATTTAGCTTTCAGGCGATGCAGGCACGGGATATGGGCCCGTGTGATCGGCAACCTAGCAATAAATCTACCGTGCACTGCCGCTGGATGGCTCGGCCTGTTGGCGCAGATCGTGAAACATGGGTCGGAAGATCTCCCTCGTCGTCATTCCCCTCCTCGTACTCTTTTACTGTTTTTTTTTACAGTCCGTGCGCGGGGCCGCGCAGGCAGCGAGTGCGCGATCGTAAAAAATAAATAAAGTTAATCATAAAAACTTTCCATCCCGCCCTTTCCACAGATGTCGCGATAAAACACCTGATGTTATGACCACCAATACGCGGCCGCATTTCCTGGTCGTCCACTCCCTCCTTCCTCGATACCCCCTCCCCCCCACCCTTCCTCTCTGGGTCATGTTTCCCCGTTCATGTTCTGGTTTTTTTTATTTACCATCACGTGCTTGGTACTGCGCCAAACAGCCTCGTGTGGCGGAAATTTCAGCCGGACTTGTTTTGTTTCCGTGTTTTTGTATGAGATACCGCACTATTTAGCAAGGATTGCTTGTGCATGTTGCCGGGTAAGTAATGTTATGTATTTTTTTGTCTGCATGGAAAATTTACTAACCCTGTACATGGAAACTAGCATTTTCAGTAATGTGAGCTATAAAACACGCTAAACATTTCTCAAAAACACCTCCAAAATTATATAGTAACCTATTTACTCAGATTACAACGCACCAAAATTCTAAGGGTTCTATTTCTCCTGTTTTGAATTTAGGCAAGATATTCTAAGTCGAGTTGTGAATATCATATATCTGGATCATTTACCTGCACAGGGTGTTCACAAATAACACCGACAAACTCTGAAAGGTGATTCCTTGTGAAAAACAAGGTAGTAAATATATAAGAAACTGAATGCGTAACCGTAATATTAAGGGAGTAATTTGCCTTTGAAAATTAAGTTTGAAAACCTTAATATCCCCACAAACCGAACACTGATTAATGCAAAGTGACAAAACTCAGGATATTACTTCATGACAATAAGGCAGACAGACGGACAGTAAAAACAAAGTAATATATTCAAACCTTACAAAAATAAAAGGGGTTAGCACCCTTAAGTTGCTGACAACTTTTTTAACGTCAGGATAATCTGATATTTAAAAGTAAATTATTGGGTAGTGTAACCTTAGTAATAAAAGAGGTCCTCTTGTAGCGACTACCTAGGATGCATAGCTTTCGTGCAAAACGCACGTGAAGTTTGGGCGTGGTGACACAGAGCCTAGCGCTTAGGCACAACACGAGTTGTTCTATCGCACCACGCCGCACAGACGATGTTGGACGTTCAGTATAAATATCATGTGCCGTACTTTAAATAACTCACGTAACTGTAACAAACAATGTGTTCCTGGCTGAATTTGTAAGGTGTTTATAAATTTGCCATTGAAATAAATATCTCGTGTATACAATGAAAAAGTTAAACCGTTCGTGTAATTCTGGCACAACTGTAAAGTTTAAGGTTGCCGATATGGTTTTCAGGCACAATGTCAATACTGATACTGCCTTCAGAAAGAAAAATAACATCACTGTATGCATAAAAATATTTTAAAAACATTTTCAAAACACATTGTCAAAGAAAGTTCTAATTGCCTTAATTTTAATGTTTTAAGTCTTAGGGCTTACGTTGAAGATAAATAAAAATCTACGGACCACAAATTAGTTAGTGACTTAGACATATGCGGCCGTGTGATGAAGGTTATGATCCACCACCGTCTGTGCGGCGTGGCCGGATAGAACTCATGTACGCAGAGTTGCCTAAGTGCTAGGCTCTTTATCACCACACCCGAATTTCACGTGTGTTTTGCTCGAAAATTATGCACCCCAGACAGTCGCTACAAGAGGACCGTTTTTATTACTAAGGTTACATTATCCAGTACTTCACTTTTAAATGTCAGGTTATCATGGTGTTAATAAAGTTGTCAGCAATTTAAGAGAGGCCACCCCTTTTATTTTCGTAATGGTTGAAGGTATAAACTGGTGTTTACTGTTGATTTGTCGACCTTATTGTAATGATGTAATATCCTGAGTTTTGTCAGTATATGTCGGTCAGTGCTCTATTTGTGGGGGAATCAAAGGCGAATTACTCCCTTAATTTTACGGTTACGTAAAAGTGCCTTAATATATTTCCTGCTTTATTTTTAACAAGAAATCACCTGCCAAATTTGTCGGTGTTTATTGTGAACATCCTGTGTATTAATATATAGTAAGAGTTTCTTTTAGCGGGAATACAATAATTTAAAACAAACAGTAGTGTTTTTTCACTTGTGAAACAATGATGCAAAATGCAATTCTAAAATCATAGTGGCCACATATATGTTTTAATTGTTTTGGGGTTTGTCTTTTCATGCAAGGTACTGTTACTTAAGTAATATTCTAGCTTGTTACTAAAATAAATTATAAACACGAGTTATCTATTAGGTATTTAAAAACAACATTAATATATCATTTTATTATAAGATTCAAAGTAAGTTCCACGTACACTTATAACAACACTGCACCTGACTAAACATTATAGTTATAATTTTGGTGTACATAAATAATAACAAAAGAACTTAAGTTTGTGGTAGCTGAAATTTTTAACAAACTTACAGTTCTCGAAATAAAAGAACATTCTATATATTTTCAGTGGTCGGACCACTTGCCTCCCACCACGGCGATCCGAGATCGATCCCCGGCGGGGTTGATCCGGTTTTTTTTCGGGGTACCAAAGTTTCTCCCGTCCTTACATTCCGTCGCTGTTCCATCTGTCATCCCTAATTTCATCTCTGTCCCATCCAATTGAGGCGTCGGCGATGCGTTGCCATCCTATCCCGAAATCAGTTAAGCGGCTGCGTCAACTCTTTTGCTAATAATATTCATTTTCGTTTAATAAAGGAACGATGTGACAAATTACCGGCAATATTTCTTTATAGAAACATTGCATTTTACCATTAGTTGCGTATTATTGGGTTAATTCGGTACTGAGAGTTATTTAGTGTTAAATATTTGGTGAGAGACAATTTTTATCTTAAAATTTAAATTAGCTTAGTTATTTCATAGTTACGATCTAATTTTTCGAAATCAATGTACGTAATGAAAGGTAAAGTAATTAGCTACGTTCCTAATAAAATATTTTCAGTTAAATCGTTCCATATTATTAATCAGAAAGAAATTAATAAAAAAAATCATAAGTGACACGGGCTCTTAAAACGGCGCAGAGAATATTTGCAGTAGCATGTGGTCTCCTGATCGTAATAGCTAAATTTATTTATGTTGTCACTTGGTCAAAGTAATAATTCAAAAGGGCGGTAGACAAAAAAATTAACGCAAATAAGTTCAGTTCAGTATTAACATATTTTTTGACGCCAGTAGAAAAAAATAGTCATTGTGTAATAGTTCTTGCTAACTTGATTTCGAAGTCAGATAATGTTTAGGCCTAACTAAAAAAAAATATTGCTCAGGGAGGCTTTTTTTAAGCGCTGTCTCTTGCACCGGAAGCAAATGTATAAAATTTCGGCGTTACAAATAATTTATCAAAAATACGCAATTTCGACAAATTTTGCCTATAAAATTGGCAGATAATGTTACATTTATTTTACGTGTCAGCTTTGGAGAACATATACCAATTCCAATTAATGCTATGAGCATATGTGTTTGTACCATGACTTAAGTGAAAAATGTGTCAAATTTGTCCATTCTGATAACAGCCAGTTCTTTGTGGTAAAGTGTGGGGCTTTCTGTATGTTTCAGATAATCAGTCGATTTCGTCGAGAGGTGACTCAGATTGGTAAGTGTACGAAAAGGTCGCAAATTAAGGGACATGAACAATATTTTCTACTGCTTTTACGGTAATGTTTTGAATCCTAAATGATAGCAGATATCGCGAATCAGTTAACCACTTTTGTTAAAAATTTATTTTACTATGTAGTCTGATTTTTTTGTAGCCAAGAAGGTTGTATGTCATGTCATTAATGAAAATTTCCTTGATTGCATAATTAGCTAAAACCATGGTGTATTTTGCCCTGAAAAAATTACTTAAACATAATATGAACAGTTAACAAAACTGTGGAGCAGTTTTTCGATATATGCCCACACTGTTTGCTAGGCTTCAATGTCAGGTAGGTATTCATTTACGACTCATTTTCTTTCGGTACTACTGTTTGCTAGGCTTCAATGTCAGGTAGGTATTCATTTACGACTCATTTTCTTTCGGTACTGATACGTTTAGGAATAGAAAAATAACAATCGTAAAAGGAGTAGAAATTATGGATCATGTCCTTAAACCGAGAGCTATTGTAGCTCTCAAATTGCATGACAAGAACTACATACGAAATGTTCTTACTGTCTTATTTATTTTTATTATACGTGTACGATTAGGTAGATGAATTTGGGCACTGCAAGTAGGCGTAGCTCGCATCCTCATACATATTATGCTATCGTCCTTAGAAGAGGAGGGTTTTTGTATTTTTACGCATCGGATATGCCCAATGGTCCAGTTAACCAGTGTGGAAACCTAGCAACTAAAGTCCACCGCTTACAGTACAGTATTATTTGTGAGTTCGTGTACAAACGTATTACAATTTTTCTAGCTGGGTAGATTACCAATCAGTACATTAGGTGCGCTACAAATTTCCGCTGCACACGATATTGGTTGCTTTGCTAGTTGTACGGTATATAGTTGTCACAGAACTAATGATCATAAATAGTTGTTACAGATTATGTTTAAAAGAACACACAAAATGACGTGTCTATATATACATCAACACAGCGATTTAGATGTCGGTCTAATATTTCCGTCAGTGTTTCTCAAAACAAGTACGCTTAACTAAAAGTGTAAAAAAATATCTCGTACTGTTTACGTGTTTTCTGCGTGGCCACTACCGAAATATTGCAGTGAAACTAGCTTCGAAAATACCACACCGTCGTTTAGCCGAAACAATTATCTTAGTCCGTAAGCCGTAGCTAGTAGGAATTTGAGCGAAGCAACTCGTATACCAGCGCGCAAGACTCCTAGCATACAATGTTGTAGGAAATGCTGTTCCACATCAAAATATTCACGTATAAGAGATAATTATTACGAGGCAGTTTAAAAAATACCTATAAAAAACTTTAAATTGTGTTATTAAATTCTAAAGTAACGTATTTTCAAGACAAATAGCAAGGTTATCACTAGAATATCGGCCGTCTTGCCTGCCTTTGAGAGTTGTTTGAGGTTGGGAGTCGGATAAGATAGGTCCAGACCTCTTGAATCCTTGAAAGATCTTGATACTCACAAACAATGCCCAAATTGTTTAAAAATATTTTTTATTGCTAAAGTGCAGAATGTAGCACTCATCTTCCTCGCAGATATGTGGTTGTAACTCCTGTTTAGGAGAAGAATTAGACCGTTCCTGATGATAGAAGTTCCGAGTCCTCTTAGGGCGATTCCTGGTGAGTTGGTTGCTCCTAGGGGGACTATGCTGGAGTTTTCAGTCGCATGCGATTTGGAAGCTGAGTGTTTTTTTAGGGACGTGGAGAATTTTTTTTCTCTTTTTACCTAAAATACTGAAAACCCAAACAAAAATACAATCTTCATGTCTTCAAAAAGAGCACTCTGCTTCCAACTCGCATGCGACTGAAAACTCGAGCATAAGTCTCCCCCCCCCTACCCAGCGGAATGACCGTGATTGCCCTTGAACATGCGGGAAGACTGTTCTAAGAAGGAACGTTGTTCTGGTCTATCTATTGACAGGACTCGTCACGGTGCGGTTTCGTAGAGGTGAGAAGCGGCCTCAGCATCCTCGAAGGTGGCTAGCCCATCTTGGACCGATGACAGATGAGGTGGTAACCACTTACACCACCGCGGTTGGAAAGAGCATGTTTTGGGAAGCCACTCAACTACTCTCGTCGCCAATACAGAATGTTGTCACACGGCATGACAATATTTTAAGGAAACACTCTTCATATCTAGAAGGGAAAAAATGTATTATGGTCATTAGATCCCAAAACGCACAGTTTCTGCACTACAATTCGCACGGTCATAGTGCGAGTTGGATGATGTTGATGTGGATGTGGAATATAATTACAGCAGTGCTGTACATTGTACTCTACTCCGCTATGTCACTAACCCATAAACAGTAGGAATAACTGTGAAAATTGTGTGACCTATGTCCATATAAAACTTTTTGTTCCTCTAGATGAGTATTATTCCCCTAAAATATTGACATGCAATTTGACAACATTCTGTTTGTCTGCCTCTCCTAGTATATGCTAGGGTTCGTGTAGAAGGGGCTAGTTTGCCATTACTCTGTCGGTGATAGTAAGAAAACGTTTGTGTGCTCACTGCCTCGATCTAAAAACCAACCGGGATGTTGGAGCCAGATTTCTGAATCTGGTCAGTCCCATGACATTAATATTCATGACACTTATGGATTATAGTTTCTAAGCACCGGATCACCCTATTCTGCCAGCACCAAAGCCAACCATCACAATTAATATTTCTCCCCAATGGAATATAAATCTTTTTGCTCGCACTCTCAGCATTGTTGCGACTAATTTTCCATTTCTTATGTTATGATAGACTGGTATGATCTCGCAGCAAAGTAGCGAACTCTCTAGAGCTTATTTCTGACACTGGTAAACTTCGAAACTCTTGATTTCCTCACGATTCCAAGGGTGGTGTGTGTCAGACTGCTAGTAATTTAATTAATTGTATTTGCATCTTACCAGTGTATCCAAATACCAATATCAATACATGCTACTCTGATGATCGTCCTATGCAACTGTAATTTGTACGAATATTGATTTAGGATGATAAACTGAGAAAAAAATGGTTTATGCCTAGTCCTGGCAACGTAAATTAGTATATGGCGAAACAAATATGTATGTGATCCAATAAAATATTTTTTGACAGAACAATATAGAAAAACGCGTAAAATATTTACTTGTCTTGTTCCAACAAGATGTATAGTTATCACTATTTAACAGGTAACAAAATATTTAGTTGGTTCAAGTTCTACAAGCTTGTTTGCCCCTATGCAAACGTATATACGGTTAGCTGTACCAAGCCTTTTTCTCTCTGTAACAACGTATTTCTTATCATTATCTAACAACGCCTAATATATTAGGCCGTAGTTTACCTTGTAACAGTCCATAGTTGGTGTCTCTCTCAAATTATACGTAATAATGAGTTGCAGAAAGACCGGTTTTGGTTCGATGGTGAGTATCAACTCATTAACAAATCAGTGGTAACTGTGCAGAATTCATGAATGACAGTATTGTTCTTTCCTCAGAATCAGTTGTGTATGAATGTTGCTGTCCACGACTGCATACGTACTCAAAAGTTTAAGCGTCGTAAAGCACCTTTCTTTACGCTGATAAAACTGTTGTAAACGTTACTATTCACTCACGAATCCGTGACATTTCCACAAGACGTTTATAAGTCAATTTTAACCGCAATAAGAGCAGCGTGGGAATTGTAATATTCACGTCTTGAGCAGTACTGTAACAAGAATTGTGCAGATCACGGATGTTGCAAACGTAATGTTTCAATAAAAACTCGGTGTCTGAACATACTCTGCTGAGTTGTACTTGCAAACTGAACCATTTCTATAGAAATAGGTCCTACGCCCTGAGAGTGAATGTTGCTGAGAAACCGCGACTAAAAAAAATATCCAAACAAGGAAATAAACAAAAAATAATATTACTTATTCTTTATTTCTAATTTCGATTGTGAAAAGGCACAAAACTGCGTTACGTTTACCTAGAAAATCGGTATCATTAAACTGTTAACAGCCTAACTGGAGCCATCTTGCGCTTTAATTGGCTCAACAGCAATAATGGCGACATTATTTTCTTGTGTGCATAAAAGTTGTACTGGCGCGCACTACCTTCATCGTACCACTGTAATTATAAGTATTATATCGGATACTCTTGAAATTTTGTTTTTTGGAAAATGTTCAGTATAGTTATTCCGAGTTATAACGAACCAAGAGAAGGAACTGATTTTATTGCTTAGTGTTGCTGATAAACAAAATGGAGCTTTGAATACGCGTAATGTTTTCGAAGTACCCAAAAACCTTCCTCTAACATTATTTTCGTGACCAAAAGGACAACTCTCTGCTTATGTTTTTACTTTTCTAACAACACTAATTTTCTCTTCTTTATTTGTTTGGCGAACTGATGTTTTGGTTTTTGTCTATTATTTTAAGTTTTGGCGAGAACTGGTTAATAGGCTACATCGAGAAGAGACTAGTTTTTTTTCAAATTATGTTAGCACCGTACATTTGAAATTAATAAAATTTAACGTTTGGCAGAATAGTACATGCTGTCCGGTATTGGTTTATAGTGCATTTTCTTACTCGTGAATCTGCAATCGTAGGAAAGCCGTTCCGTTGGCACACGTATATATCGAATATACTTTCCACGTTTGATGCGCGGAGACTGCCTCTATTCGCGGTGCGCCATACTGACGCACATTGTTTTTCTTTTACTCTTTTTTTTCTATGGGACTTTCAGGGGTGGTCTTACAATGTTATTTGTGATAAGTATATAGTATGATATTTTACTAATCCGGCATGTAAACTCATCTTTAGCCAATTTGAGGGGCCTCAAAGTCAGGTTTCTAATAAGCGTGTTGCATTTTTTAAATTATAAAAATTTTTTCAACTATTTTTTCTTTTCGTAGCTACGGGCTATATAGTAAACATAGAGGGGCGGAAACGCTTCCAAAGTGAAGCCCAATTGAACGGCTGTTTTGACCCCAGAAAACAAGGCGAACAGCAGTGTGGCCAACATTATGTTAAAAATCCGTCATTATGATCGCATAAAATCAGTTACTTTATAGCTCCACTATATTCCCGCTAAACACAGGAAAAAAATGCCAATAATTATTGCAATATAGTATACTGTAATAATGTTTAAATTAGCATAACCGCTGTAGTATTTTGACCGGATGTAAGAGTCCGCCATTTTATCTAGGGTAAAAATACCACGTTCAATTGGGCTTCACTTCAGAGCCTTGGAGATTGCTGTTTTCTGCCCCTCTATGTTTACTATATAGCTCGTTGTTTCGTAGATAAACATATTGGAAATAATTTAATGGTTTTGCGTATAAAGCCGAATTCACAACCATCGCTTAGCGTACGTACGTACAGAAGTAGAAAGACTGAGTGTGCATGCAAGCATTCACATTACCACGTAGCGCGAGTACGTACGTGACTGAATTGGTCAACTTTCCACTCCTTACGAACGTACGCTAAGTGGTGGTGTGAATTCAGCTTAAAAGTTGCCGTGAGAACGTAAAACCAAAATTGATTTTAATAATGTATTTGAAAAATAATACTTGCTCTTTTTTGCCGTGAATTGTTTTCTTTGTTGCGTTCAAAAATAATAATAATGTAGGGTACCTTAATTTACTGCCTGCATTTTGCACTAACAAAAAAACTTTTGTGCTCATGTAGATTCTGTGGGGTTGTGAATCCAATTCTAAAAACTTCACGTAAGCAGAAACATTGCACTCTACAACACCGTCCATGTGCCAGTTAAATTCCGTTTCAGCGTGCTGGCAGAACTCTTTTCCCTAATATACTTATAAACTTATTTCTAATGTGTGCATTTACGAAAAGAACAACACTGCACACGATATCGGAGAGGTAGTTCCGTAACATAACGTTAATTAGAAAGCCAATTTCGGAGTCCCTCAAAATGGCTGAAAACTGCTTTTTCAGTCTATTATATCTAAGCAACTTGGGATTCTTGTGAAACTATGATAGAAAGCTGTATCTTGCGACCATTAAAAAGATGGGCTGGTAGTCGGGCGAGAGTTCTACGATACACGCTAGAGGCGATACCGCACCAGATGAGCCGATCAACATCGCCCTTGTCACCGTGCCTCACACAAACACACGGCCAGCAAGCGGGCGTAGCAGGCACCAGAGGAAGAAAACTACGCCAAGATCACGTGGCGAACGTTCATAATGCCGTGTAAAGCACGAGACTTGGCTGCTACAGCACAGGTTACATAACCGACCCTGCTTCCGAGGCCGTCGTTCCGTAATGAGAAAAACAAGACGGAGCGCCCAGCAGAATTCTAATCGCCGCGCCGAGAAGCATGTTCGCCGCACCTGGCAAGGGGACTTGACCGCAATTCTGGAAGCCGTCCAGTAGCTGTACGCCCTCGTTCACTCACGCCTGACCTTCGACTAGTTGGTCTTACCGCTGTCGTGTCGGCCCCCGGCACGCCTTTGACGTCACGGCACAAGAACGGTGATTCCACCAGTAGATTTTGTACACTAAAAACGTATTTTTACAATAATATAGGAAACACTTCTGTGGTGCGGTACAGAAATCTGGCTTTACACTTTAAAGAAAATTGAGTTCGACAAACTTAAAAAAAAAAAAAAAAAAAAAAAAAAAAAAAAAAAAAAAAAAAAAAAAAAAAAAAAAAAAAAAAAAAAAAAAAAAAAAAAAAAAAAAAAAAAAAAAAAAAAAAAAAAAAAAAAAAAAAAAAAAAAAAAAAAAAAAAAAAAAAAAAAAAAAAAAAAAAAAAAAAAAAAAAAAAAAATGTAGCCATTGCTTTAAAATCGGTTGCCAATAATACGAACTGACATATAACTAATTCAGGTTTCCACTAATATTTTATTACTGTGCTTTTATGACATAACATTATGTTGTTTATTTCTCTCGTTTCGCTTCGATAACTTAAAAGATAGATTCTGTAGTTCCTGGTAGATTTTAGTACACACGGGTACCAATATCGCTAAAAGTATGCGTGCAGTAATTCCTGTTCTACCCGGCGCAATTATATCCAGCCAGAGTGCTACAGATACTTTACGACACTTTACGACCTTCATAAAGCACAGACGGACGTAGGTTATAAAATTAGTTGCGAGTGACTGGGACATGCATGCACGCAGTAACTGCAAGGCATTATGCGAGACACTTTAACTATAACACGCTTTTGACTGCGAGACGTTAGACGTAGACAGAAATTTTGCAGAAAATATGCGTGTCAAAGTGTGCGGGCGTAAACTGCATATTTATGGTTTAACCGATTTTGATTGTGTCCTATATGCAGAGTGGGGATTGGTTGGAACCGCATCAACCAAAAACTATGTACGCAGAGAAGATACCAGTACATATCGCTCTCTTTTAGAACCGAGCGAGGTGCCGCAATGGTAACACGTTGGACTCGCATTCGGGAGGGCCCGAGTTCGATCCCCGAAATCGCTCCAGGCGAATGCTGGTCTCTTAACAAAGGTCATGGCTGACTCCTCTCCCAGCTCCCGGCGTTGTATCTAGTGGTGTGTGAACGTCTCTAATGACCTCGCTGTCGACGAGGTGCATAGTCCAATTACCTACCTACCCACCGCTCTCTTGAGAAACATTTTATAATTGTTTTTCAGTCGTTTAAGGCTACGTCCGGTAGTTTCAAAGTGATTTTGAAAATATTTTACATTTCTACAGTTTTTATTTCATAAGTACATCGTAATCTGTAACCATATATTTTTTTTCGTAGCGATAAACCTCGTAGTTCTTCAGATCTTGAACCAGAAAAGAAATATCACCAATTTTGCTATGGATAAAAGCCTCTATATATAGAGAGAGCTAGCGATAGCGAACAGTACACTATTTCGCAAAACGCTTTTATAGAATTTTGCGTCGAATGACAGTTTTTTTTTTTTTTTTTTTACATTCCGTTGAAAAATTTTGAGCATTTTTTTCATCATTATGAAGGAAAACCATACCTAGTATGGCCTGGGTGAACGTATTTTTCGCTTTCGAGGCTTGTTAAGTGTGGGCGGTATGGTATACAATAATACGCGCATTATGCCTCGCCCTAGTCTCTAAGGTGCAAGACACAGAACTGGCGTGCCGTCTTATCGTCTATTCTCTGAGAGATATTCTGCTGTGACCCTAGCATTTACGGACGCAGTAATAAAGACCGAGATTTACTGTACGCGCCTATACCGTTTTCAAAGTTTCTGCAACATGTTTTTATTGTACGTAAAAACTGCCGGCAAGATTCCCATTTTCGCTACTTTCAATTGCTAGAAAATAAGAATAATTAATAATTAGTTAAGGACCTGAAATGTGTGTACTCACGTGTAACGTTAACGTTCTTTCAATCATAATTCTAAACAAACGTCACTCACGCTCTGTACATCGCCTAGTACGTATAGGTTGGCAGCCGGCTTAAGAGAGTGTACGCACTGCAGGCTAGAATCTAATGTCCTGTGCTTAGTAAAACCCCGTCTATTCGTTCATTGTCTGCTGTCCCACTGAGTAGCAGCTAATAAACAAATGGTCGGGGCTTGAGTATGCACAGGACAATATATTCTAACATGCAGGTAATTGAATACGCGAAATTTTCCTGTCCCTATATATCCCTATGTAGTTTATCTCCATTTCCGGCCATGTGTCCTCATGACCTTTTTTACTCGCCCTCTTAGGGATCGTCTCGGGCAGTTTGTCCCCATTGAGTAAAATCATCCTGTGTATATACGCATATATATATGTATATATATACATATACACACACACGTACATATGCACAGTAAAAAAATTTTGTACTTTTATGAAAAGTATTTTTGGAAACCAGTTTCCAAAAATGTTTTTGTAAAATATACAAAAAAAGCTTGTACTTTTACACATTTCTTTGTATATTTACGAATTTTTCAGTAAATCTACGAACAAGTTTTGTATATTTACAACTTATATCTGGTTCATTTTACAACAATTGTTTCTAGTGTTACAAAATGTTATGTAAAATGTGACAGGTCTCTTAGACTTCGTTTGTTTCATGTCGAAAAATCTGCACATTAACATTTATTTTACTAGTTCCCATGTGTGTTTACGATATTTTTAACCACTTTAAAAGGTTAATGACATCTTACTTTTATTACCTGACAGATATTGTTCTGATATTAGCTTACAAGATTTACCTTGTAAATGTACAATTTCTTTTTACTGTGTGATGTCCATAAAGTCCCGCTATCATTTAATAAAATCATAACTTGGAATCTATTAGAGATACAGAAGTGTGACTTGTTATAAAATGGTTTGCACCTCTCAAAGTTTCCGTTTTTCGTTATTGCAGAATTTATATTATATAAATATATAGGGCCTATATATATAGCCTATATATATAGCCTATATATAGCCTATATATATATAGCCTATATATGTATATTATACGTATATACACAAGATGGTTTTACTCAGTGGGCACAAACTGCCCGAGACAATTCCTAACAGGGAGAGTAAAAAAAGGTCGGAAATGGTGGAAATAAATATGTACACTCACTTGTAGGTGTAGATAAATGAATTAGGGTATTCATAAACAAACGCGTAATAAGCACATCACGCTAATCCTGAACAAGACTGGAGACGAAGTTAAGTGAAATAATCCTGTACGACATTTTCGTGTGCACAATGTGGCAACACCGCACTAAGAACGTTCCATCTTGTGTTCCACGTCCAGGTATTATTTTATGTATGTTACGTCAAGTAAACATAGAATAATGTTTGGACTGCTCGGGATTTTAACCTGCACCCTTAATATGCAAGTAAGAATGGTAGTAGTAAGATAAGTGAGATATCTGTGGAGCGCAAGAGGAAACTTAAGTGCTGTGCTACGTTGCCACATTGTGACAAAATGTTGTACGATGGCATTTTATGTGCACAAACATTTCCGTCTCTAATATAGCCGAGTATTCGTATGACGTGTTTATTATGCGTTTGTTTCTGGACAATCTGTATATTTTACAGTGTATGTTTCAATGATTGAAAGCACATAATGAGAACTCGCCAGGCAAGTGGCAACCTTTGGGGGTAACCTGAAGTATGTCTTGTATGCTGAGCCCACTCCGGACACTGGAACAACGCATTCATGCTGCCTATGAAGACAATCGGTTGCAGGATGTCACAATGGACGACTTGAAAAGAGGCGGAGCTTCAGTCAGGTGTGGAATACAATTCCTATCTCCATGGATACCGCAGCCGAATATAACATTCATTTAGCTGTTTGGCGTTAAATGTCCCGGATGAGATGTACGTCAAGAAAATTGATTATTTGTTTGGAATTTGCCGTTTTTTTCAGGTAAACATTAATTTTATGTATTTGTGTATCTTAACCATGAAATTGAAACTAAAAATTTTACCCTTGCGTGCAAATCTATGAATGCGCAACATTTTTGCTTTCTGCAATTACCAACTAACAAATCAGCATGTTTGTAAACAAGCTTTGTTTCCCCACAGTACTTTTCCCCTGCGGTGACGTCAGGGGGCGTGTACTTCAAGTCGTCCATTGAACGTGTGCGTCAGATGTTGCTGCATCGTGTCACCGCGAAAATTATTTGTTAACTTACGAAGCCGATGTCTAGAAGTGTTAAGAAAGTAGGCTACGTATGGTGAAATGTTTTCTTATACATCCATGGTAACGTTCCTATACATTTTTGGAAACAGTCAAATTTACACTGGTGTTTCCGCGCCTGTATAGTAGCACGGCTCAACACTTGCTCTCTTTACAAGCTTGGAAAGTGGTTAAGGTCTCATACCGTTTGCGAAGGTTTTTTTACAGTGTACGATCATATCTACAAGCACGCGGTGGCCACTTCGAGCACTACCTATGTCTAACGGTGGTCTCATTACAGCTCGTCGTGCACTGCATTGAACAGCTCATACGTGATGAATTAGTTAATTCTCTGTGACATGGACACCATGTATTTCTATTCGTCTGTACGCCCTTATGACCTTTCATTACTGCTTATCCTCTCAGAAATCCCATGCGATTTGTTCCTATTGAGCAAAATCATCCTGTGTATTGGAAGGTATTGGAATGGGCGCATAAGAAAGTGCGCCATATTCTGCACTGTAAAAAATTTCCTCCGTCGATTTACGGAATTTCCGGTAAAAATTTCTCCAGATACCTCCGTGAATTCACGGAAACTTAGTTCTTAATGCAACAGAAGTTTCCGTAAAACAGTTTCGTCACACGGAACTGAGCCATATTTACATGTCTATAATGCTACAATTGCAATTATACAGATTTGCAGATTTACCGGTGACGTTATTAAAATATAACCGTAATATTTACATCTGTGTAACTTATAAATTTTCGATTTTTTCGTGCAAGTGTCCGCAGCAGACTTACGGGCATAATACGTATGATTCCGTACTGTATATTTACTACAGACATTTCCGTATTTTAATTTTACGGACACTATTTCCGTATATTAACGGTACATTTCCGTTAAAATTTATAACGGTGTACAGGAGAGTATTTCAAGTGGTACCGAATGCTGGTGGAATTTTTGGTATGTAACTAAGGAGTACTAAACGACAGTTGCTAAAAAAAAACTCTCACAAACATTTGGTGGCACTGTTAAAAATAATTTTCGTTGTTTTACGGAGAAGTGCTGGTAAAAAATTCTCCAGACGTGTCCGTTAATTTACGGAAGGCAACTATCTCCACTTATGGAAACTCGCATATTTATGTGACTTCTTTAGGATGCAGGCGCAATAATATGTTTGGTTATTTATTTAGTTCCTTCTCGTAGTTTTTCATGTGTTTAATTAATGAAACATAATTACGTATAACTGTGTTGCAAAATAACGATTCCGTTAATTAAACAGACGTTTCCGTAAAATTGTCCGTAAATTTACGGAAATTTTTAACAGTGTGGGCGAAATTGGAGACGAAAATGTTACTGACAAAATGTCGTACTATGACATATTTCTTTCACATTGTGGCAACACATCATGGAGTTAGTTCTCTCTTGCACCCAAATAAAGTAGTAGTAAGACATGATGTTCATTAAAAAACCATTGTTTGACGCCTATTGTGCACGAATTATTCTGATCGTACACATATGCACGTTCAATGGCGTGTGATAATAAATAACTCCTCAACTGATTTGACACAGGTCAGGTAAAATTATCCTTACCATGAGTTCCCTACTTTATCTTAACTCGTTTTGTCAATTTCACCACATTCAAGATCGTGCACAGAAAGTTGTGCCTGCAAATATTGATGCCATGTTGTGCAATTATGTGTTCCAATATAGTTGAGCAGACTGCCGTTTGAATATAAGATAAATAGAAATTCAGTAAATTTTGATAGTTCTGAGGTCGGTACATGTTTGATATATTTGTCCAAAATGTTTTTCTAAAATGAACCAGAGAAACTCATGCCACTATATGTACAGTAAATGTTGCCTCGCGTTGACTTACGTTGTTTAAATGCCTAAATATCGACAATGAAATTATTCAGTACAAAGTATACACATGTAGCGTTTCCAACTGAACGATATGTTATGTTTTATTTTCTGATGTGCGTTTACGAATTTTCGGGATCGCGGAAGGCCAAATGGTTATAGCACTCGTCTCCTATCAAGGCGACGATCCGATTTTTATTCCCGACGAGGTCAGTCGACGGATTTTTGCATGTGGGAATAGTACCGGACGATGTCGCTATGGTCGGCAATCCTGTTGATGGCTTTGATCCGAGGTGCCATACTCTGGCCCTCGGAAGTACCACTCTGTGAATAACTGAACTTAAAATGTACACTATTGTTTTGTTATAGGCCGTTCGGAGTAAAGTGAACACTAAAAATTTAACCTTTGAAAAATATCACTAGCCGTTACTGCATATAATTCAACATTAACTATAGTTGCCTTACTGCCTGTATGGTTGGCGACGAAATAACGCAAAATAGTTCCGTGTTTATTCGTATTTAAATACAACAATACAGAAAAAAATTCAACCGACAGGGATATAATTGTAATTTATATAATTAATTAACTTCTTTTTTTATCAAACTATACAGGTACATATCGACTGAACAATTTATCTTACACGCGCAAACATAAAGTGACGTGTCCAGAGAGGTTAGTTATTTCCCGTCGTTAGCTGTTACACGCGGAAAGATACGAATTGGCTGGAAATAGATCTTTAGCAGGGCTTTTTCGAGTCTTCACTTTATTCCGAACCGCCTATACATGTGTGTGTACGTTTTACCGTTTGGGTTTGGGCAGAGATGGCGTGGACGTTAAATTACTCCGCCTACGATTCCCGTCGGAAAACATGGGAGCCGTGGTGGCCGAATAATCAGACTATTCGCTTCCCGCCAAGGCGATCCGGGTTCGATTCCCGGCAGGGTTGTTCCCGGATTTTCTCACATGAGAATCGTGCCGGACGATGCCATTAGTCGACAGGTTTTCTCGGGGATCTCCAGTTTCCCCCGCCCTTTTATTCCGGCGCTACATCACACTCACATCATGTCACATCTCACCAGCGCTGAAGGCTTCGATGTTAAGCGCTGACCAAAATCTCTGACTCGCCCCACACCCTCGTCGGGAGTCCTCCAGATTTTCGCATGTAGGAAACGATACAGACTGTTCCTTTGGTTCAAGTTTTTTTCCCTCATGGTATATTCGTTTTATCAGTCTCAGAATTCCGCCGCTGATACACATTCTCCAAAGGTCACTCTCACCGCGTCTAAATTAACATTTATTAGAGCTGACAAAAATTTCTTCACTTCTCTTTATTACATCATTACGCTATTTGTAGAACCCCTTAACTCTATTTTGTATGAATGTATAAAGAAAGGCAGAAAAAAATTTAATTTCCCCACAGTAAACATAAAACATTTTGCAGAAAGTTTTACAAGAACTTATTATGTTTGCTTTTCAAATATATTTCTGCAAATATCTTACTGTTAAGGTGATTTAAACTGATTAAAACGTCAAAACAACAAAAATGAGGTTGACGATGTTTTACAATTAAGATGACAATATGTGAATTACGTTACTTCTTGTTGTGAATTGGTTTATACTTTGTGCAGGGGCATAGGAAACAGTTAACTTTCGAACTCAACATGTGATTTAACAAAACTTCAGGAAATAATTTTTCTAGTTGGACGAAAGTGTTAACAGTAGTATCTACAAGTTGGAAAGTAGTATTCTGCAGAGATATAAAGTAATAGTTTTGTGCCGGGCAGCCTTGAATGTTGAAAATGTACACTTACGTGTGAAAATAGAAGTATACCACGTTGTGCTAATCACTTATCTCCCGAGTCACGAGAGAGTTTGAATGAAATACATCGCTGTCGTAGGAAATTCTATCTGCTCTGATACGCCTTCCGTGTCAACGTTCACTGTCGCTAATTGAGTTGACGATGTTGTGGGTACAGGACCTCCTCCGCTCCCGGCTCTTGTTTGAAGAGCTGTTGACCGACGCCGGGGAAATGTTTGTCTTTGGCCACTTGTTCGGTAATTGGCCGAGCTCGCAAACAATGTCGGGGACTGAGCTTTGTTTCTTGCCTGTTTGTGTTTACTTTCATCTTCGCTGTAGCAGTGCTGCTGCGCTGCAAGAACTTTCAAAGTATTAGGCATGGTATTTCTATAATCAAGAGAGACTATTCTAGAATACGGTGTGTGTTGTTACACAATGTTGGATGATAACTGTACGAAGTCTGATGCATGCAACTTAATTGAATGCCGGTATTATTGTCTGCATACTTGTGCAATTTATATTGGTTATTATATCTGTCTTAATGTACATACTGTGTATTGGTTATTGTATCTGTATTGAATGATATGATCTACGCCTATATTTCCTTGAGTGCAGCTGTTCTTGGGATCTACAACGTGAACAGGTTATTACTGAAGTGAAAATAGTACTTCTCTTGAAATCAAATATTGAATATTTGTGAAAGACATTTCTTTCTCCAATTTTGCCATTATTTTATTAATTTTTGTCACAAACAGCAACATTTTACTGTCGCATATAATTTTTTTTAAATACGCGATACGTAACCCCCTTTTAACATGATTGAATTTTGTTTAATGTACAAATCCTTCACGTTATGCATATGTGTGTATACACACACAGCGTGCAGAAACTGCAGAATAATGAGCACACAACACGAATCCTGGGCTAAGTTAGAGACGAAAATGTCAGTGGCAAAATGTACGATGAAATATTACGTGCGAAATGCGGCAACACAGCACGGAGAAAATACCCTCGTGAGTTGTACATATATCTTACTACCTACTGTTCTGCCCATCATATTATTGAGTGTCGGTTCGATTGTCGAGCAGTTCAAAAATGTTTCAATGTTTACTCGGCGTTACATGAATTAATACTTGTACGTAGAGCGCAGGAGAGGACTTCTCCGTGCTGTGTTGCCACATTATGAGCGAATAATATCATCGTACATGTTGCCACACTATAATTTAGTCCAGGATTCGCGAGGTGTGCTTATTATGTGGTTGTTTCTGAGAGAGAGAGAGAGAGAGAGAGAGAGAGAGAGAGAGAAAAAGAGAGAAAGAGACAGAGACAGAGGTGAAGTAACAAGAAGATATTTGTTAGCTGTTATCAGCAATTTTTTTCAGCGCTGGTGAGGGGTTATTTGAGGGATGATGTGTAGGGACCCTATATATATATATTTTTTTTTTTTTTTCGCGAAAAGAATTTGGCCTCACTCTGATTCCGTGCTTTAAGAGGACGAGGTAGATAATTCAACGCTAAAAGCATTAATCTATAACTGTAGATTTCTTGAACCCAAGTTGCGAAAATCAAACAATAGCAATCCTAGACAATAGTTTTAGTCAATGTTTTAAACAAAATTGTTTCCAGTGTTACGAACTTCTGAGGCACAATATCTGACGCCGGAACCTCCTGCATTTAACTGCGGCGCAAGAGATCACGCGTAACGAATTAGTAATCCTGAATAAATATTTACTCATAAAGTTGGCAAATACCATTGTATAGGATTGTCATTGGGTTATTTATCCATATTGGCTTCGAAAAAAGCGTATAAATCAATTGATGTTTTCAGCGTTTATTTATCTACCACTCACTCTTAAGTGCACATCTGCTGTTCTGCTTCGTGGTAATTGAATTGGGAATTTTAACTGTCACGAGCCTTGATATTCTACCACACAGACGTGTGGTGTTGCAGGAAAGCTTCTGTAATTGGCTCAGTCAAATGATGTACGGCTCTTCACACAGACACGCTACCAATAACTACGAAGCGTAGCTGCAGATGTGTACGTAAGGCACTGGGGCAAAATTCTTTTCGCGGAAAAACAGGGTCCCTAATGATATGAGCTGAACACAAGAAAAACCGCCGATGAACGGAACGGCAAGAAAGAAGGAAAGAGATGAGGAGACAAAGTAAGAGAGATGAGCTTGAGTACTTGCTTACCATAACTGCGGTGTTGTTTCTGACAACGTACACCAGTGTTACTACTGAAATATCCAAGACAGCGGAACATAGCATAGGTGTGCTAGCGGAGGTGTCTGGGGTGCGTGAACCCAGCTTGAGGCGGGAAATCCAGTCCCCTCCCGACATCCGCGCGAGTTGAGTGGCGGTAGCGAAGCTCGTAAGAAGCGAATTTTCTAGCCGCGATTGCTTGGCTCGAAGGGTGGTTCGCGCATTGGGAAATGTTCCCTAGCTGAGGGGGAAGGGGGGGGGGCAGGCACTCTGGTGTCGTGTCTCTGACACCAGCTACCCCTGCATCTCGCTAGGGTAGAGGGGGTGGAGTGAAGAGATGCCTGCCTCCCAGCGTGTTGGCTCCTGTCTGCGGGAGGAGAAGGGTGGTCGCAGCTGACAACCTCTCTCTGCGGTGCACCGCTATATACAGGCATGTCACAAGCCCGACGACTCCCTTCTATGTGGGCTAGGGCGTGCACTGGGGAGGGGGGGAGAAGACGTTTATTGCTAGCCGCGGGATTACAGTCTCATACAGTCGGCGTCACACTGCTGCATGTCTATTAAGGGGGACGGAGCGCCAAAGCAGAGAATTTTCACAATTTTCGACATAACTTTTACCTCTCGCTTATTATAGAAAATCAAGGCTCGACAATCCATATATTGCAATTTTGTACACTTTTTTTATTATATAGTCACATTATGAAATTTGCGACTGTAATAAATGTTCGTTTGCGTTTATGTGTGTGTATATATATATATATATATATATATATATATATATATATATAACCATGTTAATCAGCCTGTATGAGCGTGTGTGGATCTGTGTGTGTGCGCACGTAAACTATCTTTGTGTTAGAATATGCTTTTATGTGTTTGACTTATTCCAGATTGTATTTTTATTTTTTTACGTTAATTATATGTGTATTTGTGTGTGAGTATATATGTGTACGTATGTGTGTTGTGTGTGTGTGTATATATATATATATATATATATATATATATATATATATATATATATATATATTTCAATAATAGTTGATGTTAGATGTTTAATTTACTTGATCATAGCTACTTAAACGTATTGTTAATTGGGGTTATTTTTTACTTGTTTCTTAGATGCATACTGTTATTTTATCATTTCTTTTATTCTCCCTATTATCATGGTAGAAGTGCTATATACATTCTTGTAACATTACCATAACAATCATCATAATAATGTGTTATGTATGCAATTGTAAGTGCAATTTATTTCTTCTGTTTGTGGTTAAGTGTAAGAGATTGCAACAATGTCTTAACTTCGCCGCAATGAAAATAAATACGAACTATTATTATTATTATTATTATACTTTCTTATTTTTGGACCATTGATGGCAGATAAGGAAAATGTATCTTTTTTCCTATCTGCCATCAATAGTCCAAAAATAAGACCGTCTATGACTAGGCAATAATGTAATAAGTTGTACAAAAGTATCATTTCCGGATTGTCGAACTTCAATTTTCGATAATAAGCGAGGGGAAAATGTTCTGTCGAAAATTGTGAAAATTCACTCCTTTGATGCACCATCATGCTCTCCTGTTCCTGATTTTTTTTATTACTATTTTTTGAACTGAAACTAAAGAATATCTCACAAATCTGTCTGACAGTGTTGTGTGTTTGGACTAGTACATACGTGATTGTGAATAAACATCGCAAGTGTTGTAAACTGCCATAACACTTGAACTTACCACGCTGGAGGTGGCAACCTAGCCACCAGAGTGCACTGTTGGCAACAGTGATTATTCAGTCATGCTAATGGACTAGTGGTAAAACTACCTTTGTCTCTGGACACGTGTAAATAATTTGCGTTGAGTGTAGCGGCTTGTCGTGTAGTTTTTATTCGATCGGCATATGCACTTTGACGCAAACAGGAAAATGTATTTGAAATGTCATTTTTTCTTTTTTGGCCGCGATAGCTTTATTTTTACAAGAAATTATAGGATTTCGATTAATAAATAAACTAACAAAAATTTCGTTACTTACAAAAGTAACTAAAACCAAACTATTTAAGATCATGAAAAAATTAACCTCCACGGTGTGAATAATTTTTAACAAAACTGCCAAATATGTGTTAAATGTCTTCTGTCAATAACAATTATTGTCGGGAAGACAGCAGAAAAACAAAAGAAGCATGCCCTTAACGCGGCCGCCTACCTTTCGCTTTAAATGCGTGACAGTGTGTATGTGAACAGGTTTTTTTGTACGAAACATTCTACGTGTGCCCATTGCGCCAACGTACGAAAAGAAAACACACTTCAGACAAGGTCGAAACCTCATTGTTAAGACATCATGCTCATTTTAAAAACACTGTTTCTAAGACCTAGAACATAGCTAGAAACGGCCTTTTAAGACTGCCGTACTTCAAAATGTACTAACGTAATGTATGTGAAACTCAGATTGCGATGTGCACTAGCCTAAACTTGGCTACAACTTTTTTTTTATATTTTTGAAAACTGGCTTCGAGAAACCTACAAAGTTAAATTATTATTTTTAGTTATTACATATCTAACACACAAACTTAAGGCCATGCTCTTATGTTTATACATTTCCAGCAAAATAATTTTTTTACGCCTAAACGCGAGCAGTTCTGTTTAAAATCACTTTCACCGTGTTGGCTGATTTTTTTCAAGGCAATAAATGCTATGATTTTAGCTAGTTAAGTAACGAACGAAATTCTGTATACTGGACTTTTAAGTTGAAATCGTATAATTTCTTGTTTGTTAAAAATAGCTTTATCACGGCAATAAGAGTTTTTTTTTTTTTTTTAACAAAACTGCGAAACTGGTTTTTATATCTGCCTTCGTTTAAGCTTTAAGTAACTATCGCATAAACAATATACACATGAGATAATGCTTGGCCTTAAGGGTTTTCAAGTGCGATAAAAACATAATTTTATATTCATATGAAATAGTGTCAGTCTTATAGACGATACTTGTGAGTACAGTTTCTTCTTACGAAACAATTTTATCTCCCATAGTTTTCTCGTAATGGTGCGTCAAAGTCAAAATTTGCAAGTTACACTGTCATGCAAACAGTGAAAACCAATTGTCTTACTTAAGTAAAATAATTTATAACCTCCCTCGGTTTATGTGCAGAGAAAATATAGGCATTAATTTTGACAAATGTTCCAGTAGGTGTTAATAGTAGCGAAATAATAACCATGAATTTCTTTCTTTTCTGAATACTTCGGAACCCCGTATTTAGCTATAGTCAGTCCCACGAGCGTGCAACCTTGGTGACGTCCAAAAACACTGCAAATCTTAAAGGCGGATTCTCGCGAATCTAGGGCCCGTCCACCTCTCGTGACGGCCACAACTAGAGTCTCCACAAATAATCCTCGGACGACCGAATACCCGCGCTAGGGCACAACCACCTCTCGTGGTGCCCGCGACAAGAGTCCCGCAAACCAATACGTGGACCCTTGCGAATCTCCGCGGCTCCGGACACAACCACCTCTCGTGGTGTCCGGATTGCGAGTCCCCGAAACAAACCTAACCGACGCGCTCGCGGCACTTTCCCTAAAACTCCCCCCTTTTACTCCCAGCCAATCACAGGCTCTGTGGACGACTGACATAACTAAACATAGTGATTCCTCCGCACCGGTTTAATATATTATATTTTCAAAATTCATACAGCTTGACATTATCATACATACCAACTTATATACAACATTTGAACTCTCTACGCTAGCTAATAATGAAGTTAATATTAAATTTTACTGCAGGGGGTAAGTGAAGCCACGCCCCTGAGCTGACCTACTTCTCGCCCCTTTAGCCTTGGTTTCCACACAAATTCAAGGCTGTGGGCGAACTCTCGGCCTACATTTCCAGCTTTCTCTTTCCGTCGGCGTGAAGGGTTAAATAGCCGTGACACAATTCAAAATACTCCTCTCCAGCCCTTCGCCTCTGGCCAGTATACAAAACTAAATTAAAAATAAATGTAATTAAACACATTATTACGATTTAACAAGATTAAACACATAGTCCTGATTAGAATGAAATGTTAACTGACTCTGTACGACAATTCTATAATATTTTGCGTTATTTACAATGAACATTATGTTTAATAGATATGAATGGCAAGGAGACCTGTTACAAATTCACGGGGAAATAACATGCCATGGGCTACATATTAAAACATAAAAAATATCCGCTAAACTAATTTAATATTAAAAAAAAAAAAATGTTGAATTTGCAACTGTTTCTGTACTTCTGCGATCTTTTTTAAAAGTTACATATATTGCGTTGTGGGTTTCTAAATGTTCTTATTGCAGATCAAGCAAATTTTGACTTTGACGCACCCGTATGAGAAAACTATGAGAGCTAAAATTGTTTTGTAAGAGGAAGCTGTACTCACAAGTACCGTCTACAAAACTAACAATATTTCATAAAAATATAAAATTATGACTTTATCGTACTTGAACACCGTTAACGAATGTTTGCAGTGAACCAGGCGTTGAAGCTGTGCTTGCTGACGGCACTTGCGTGGTGTCTGTGGCGCTCAGGAGGATTGATGTCTGGTTGACGGCGGGGGTAGCGAGGCGGGTAAAAACCGTGGTACCTCGCCTGAGATGTTGGAGGGGGAGAGGGGAACTATCTGCAGAGCAATGAGGCGTGAACTACGACGATGCCTGTCATCAAGGCGGCTGTATGACAAGCACCTTCAATCTCTCGCCATGAGTCTACCTTGCACCAGCGACCCCAGGTGCTCGTCCGTTTACTCGCAGGAGTTTATTTACCCCGCCCCTCATCAAGACGCTCCTCGAGGAACACTTATAACTAGGCACCCCTGATTTTCGCGAAAATAATTTCGAAACAAATTGTTTCAGTGCCTTGTGTGTACACCTGCAGCTTTGCTTCAAGGTTATTGGCAGCGTATTGTTGTGCAGAGACGTATTTGATTTGACAGCTCCAATCAGAACAAGGTTATTGCTGGTAGAACCCTACACTCTAAATTTGAATTACTGAATATTTACTGATTCACGCTGATGGATGGAGCAGTTTCAACTATTTGAATCAGTTAAAATAGTCACTGTTTAATTCGTTAGCGTTCAGTGATTTCCTTTAAGAGTGCCAACATCTCACAAGTGAATCAGTGAGTATTCGCCGTTTTTTCCAGTTGTTTTCAAAGAACAGTTTTCGCTTATTGAATCAGTGAAACATAACTGGAAAATCTGTGAACATTTACTAATTAACTTATTGAATGTTGGCTCTCTTTGTCGGAATCAGTGAAAAGTCACCGATTTCACAGTAGTTTCTCACTAATTCAAATTGTTGAAACTGCTCCATCCATCGGCGTAAATCAGTGAATATTCACTCATTCAGGTTTAGAGTGTAGACGTGAGAGATTTTTAAACATCCAATCACTAAGCATGAAGTAGAGATGCGGATGTGTACGTAAGGTCACCGACACAAGTTGTTGCAAAATTATTTTCGAGAAACTCAAGGGTCTCTAGTTATAACTGACTGGCGGTAAAAACATTCTTAATTTAACCACTTTTTGGCCGTATGCTATTGCGAACAAATAGTGTCGAGTTGCGAAAAAATTATACAAGAAAACAAACCGGAAAAGAAATGATTTTAAAGGGCGCCGCCTACCCACGCATGAGAGGGTCAAAAGCGACGGAGCAGTAAGGTCGACCTTGAAGCGCGCATCAAATACCGCGTCGCCTCAACAAACCAAGCTCTAAAATAACGTGCAAGCTTCCCGTCGAACTTATTTACTACGGGACATTAAGCAATGATCATATAATTTTATAGGTGGAAAGTCTGCAACTAAGTTCAGTGCAGGTTGCAATCTGAGTTTCACATACATCAGGTTAGAACATTTTGAAGTATGGAAGTCTTAAAAGGTCTGTTTTTAGCCATGTTGGAGGGCTTAGAAACAGTGTTTTTAATGAGCATGGAGTCTTAACTATTAGGTTCCGACCTTGTCTGAAGTATTTTCTTTTCGTACGTTGGCACAATGGGCGCACGTGGAATATTTTCGTATACAAAACCTGTATGCGAACGCGCTGCAACGCATTTCATGCTTGGGGTAGGCGGCCTCCTTAACTACTGCCAACAAGCTATTGCCTAAGACATCATTCGTGTGGTTTTCCTTTTAAAGTCTCTTTGAGTCGTACAAAAGTTCTTCCTAAGTACTCCAAATATTGAAAATTAATCCGTACAAATATGAATTTCTATTTTAATGTATTTTCGAAAATTTAATTTTTCCGAAAAAAAAAATTGAAATATAAACTTGAAAGAATAATAGAGGGCAGCGGTGGTCGAGAGGTCACCTATGTGATCTGGGTTTGATCTTCGGCGGGTAGCGTTTTCGCATGTTGCAAACGTGGTGGAAGTTGACATTGGTCGGTGGGTTTTCTTTGGATACTGCCGTTTCCCCCGCCTCTTCCATCCCGTCGCTTCTTCACACTCATCTCACTTCACCTTATCCATTCTTCGATCATTCGGCCTAACCCTCTCTCCGGCTCTCTTTCATACACAATGTGACTCTGCCAGAAGGTGAGAACATGTGTATTTCATTTGAGATAAAAATGTTTTATTAATAACAAATTTTAGACACTTGAAATTTCCTGTAAGGAACAATATCAATACTGATAATAATATTTAAATTTATGGGATTACTGAAAACATTTGGTTTTAATTTTCTTTAAAAAAAATTGTAACACGAACTTTTGAAAAATTACGCACAACTCACCAAAATTTCATTCGCAATCAGATAAATTTGTTTAGGAACGCATACGATAAAGACATTCCTTTTTATCTGTACGTTAGCATATACACAATTCCGGAAAGGAATATAGTCACATCCAGAACAAACCAGTCATAATTATATGCTCGTACCAGAAAACTCGCAACGTATCCTCACCAGTAAACGATTTTTTTACTCTCAATTGTTTACATAGATACAAATCAAAGTGAGATGTTGTCAACTGTTTATCTTCATGGGTTGCATATTTAGTGTTTTTACATGTTTCAGCAACAAATCATAAGCAATGGCGTATGTTCACAAACCCATACATCCTTAAAATGAAAGTCAACATTTTATTTTTATTATAAAATTCACTGAACAATTCATTGCCCAATGATATGGCCAATGAGTTTATACCAACTATGTTACGACATGTTTCTGTGTAGATTATCCTATTTCTGTCAGTTACATTTTTATTTTGAATAAGTTTAAAAAGAACATGTATTTAATCTTCACGTATAATGTAATGCTATAGTACATAAAATTTGTTTATAGAACCAAATTGCCGGCACAAGATATCTCCACAAATTGAACCTTGTTTTGTAAAAAATATTAACTACTAATTGACCAATATTCTGTAAAAATATTAAATATTGTTTTTTTGTGCTGCCTAGTAGCCTAAGGTAAAGGAGGGGCCTACTTTTTTTTATAAAATGTTATATTTATAGAGCTTCTTAAAAAAATTCTAGTCAATATTGGCAAAATAATGTTTACAACAAAACCACTAAATACATAGTTCCGAATATAGTGTAAATAACAAGCGTACCGCGTTTTTTAATTATAGAAGCATAGTTTTTTAAGTTTGTGTTCCTGTCGTAGATAACGGTTATTGGCATAAACTAAGTGGTTTCGCATAAAACAAACAGGCGAGACACGCTACAAAACCGTTCATGTTTCAAGTCGATAGATAGTTCCAATGTGTGGTGCGAAGAAATACACATTCGTCGTGCCAGTGATACGGCTCTACTTGAAGTTGTTTGTGGCCTTTCGCTAATTATGTTGGTTACATAGATCATTAAGGCACTCTTCTACGACACCCGAGACGAATGTTGTCACGTGTGGCAATTCTGACTTGATAGGCAGCTGACAAACGTAACAGCAGCCAGAGGACAGCTGTATGTCATGACAAGTGACAGCAATTCAACTGACAAGCACTGTCATGTAGAAGACTCCCGGCCAGCTGATTGCGTCCTCGTTCACCTGGCAAGCTCGCGCCTCTCTTACGAAATTGTTTACTTACTTCTCGTCACTCATAACACGTTTAGAAAATGGCTCAATAATTTCGTTAAATGACTGAGGAGACATGGCATTGACATTGCGCATTTCACCAATATATTAAGATACTAACTACTATCAACGTTATTATATTACGACATTTTTATTATTAAAATAAAATGAGAAACGACAATTCCTTGGGTGTTATTTGAACTAATGTTTACTTTCTTTACACAAGAATAAGCCTATATGATCTTGTAATTTCAATCGAAATCAAGGGTCAATCAGAATAACAAATAACATATTTTTGAAAGCGTTTTCAGCTGTCCGTAAACTACTAACAGAAGATTTCCGTTTTAAAACGTTTACTTACAATAACATACTTTTTTAATTATAACATAAAAGCCCACAAGATAACTCTAACTCAACTTCAGACATATTTACAACCATGTACATACTCCTAACATTGGAGTTTTGTTTCGTTCATATATATATATATATAATGTGTGTGTGTATGTAAAACGCGGAGAAAAATAACACTAACATTAATGCTGCCAGTAAAAATTAATGTGTGCCGAGTTGTGAAGATACTATGTATGAACAAACATAAGTGATTTCTTAATGCTTCACCCAAGCGCATAATATCTCATGTTTCAACTTAGAGCAACATATGACGGGAAAATTTCTTGCCCCATAAAACACAGTACTACATTCTTTAATAAAAATATGCTGAATAATTTATACACTAGAAGATGTGTAACAATTTCTGATAAAGGAGTTTCTAACCAATAAAATGAATGGTGCTGTAGCGACTAGGCTATTATTTCACATTTACAGGATACTCGCATACACGGTTCACTATCGGCTGCCTGTGAAGTTGGAATACAAGACGTACAAAATGATAAAGTAAGATTGCTTCGTAAATTTCAAAGATGAAATTATGTCACCAATAATTGTTATATCGTAAAACAAATTACAAATAATTTCACAAAAATTCTGTTGCCATCAACAGGCATACGAACAAGCAATTACCAGCATAAATGTATAACCTACTCTTTTCAATGTGGGGGGAAGATTAGTCTAGAAAGTTTATACAATTGGTCACGTAGATCTGGAAATATACCCTGGTATCTTGATTTATTCACGTCATGTTATGTTTTAACATGTCTGAAATACAACAATAAAGACTATCTAAATCAGATTTTGAATGAACTACCAAAATATCACATTTGGTTATAATAGGTCCAGCAGTTCTCAAAATTTAACAAAAAAATCTATATTTGTTCGTGTCTTGCTACCGTTGGAAATGGTGTAACGAGTTCTAAGGTGTGTACTTGGAGGCACCGGAGAAAAGAAAAAAAACAAGAAGAACATATGGAATAAATAGATGTCAGTAAAACTGATTTATTAACGAAAATTCTTAATTAGCTGACTGATTAAATAATAACTAAATGAAAAAAGAATTAAATTAGACTGGTGAAGTAGTTACTACCACAGCCTTACAACATTTAAATTAATGAAATTAGGTGATTTTATAGCTGTTGAAAATTAGAGTTTATAGTAGGAAATTGATTGAGGTTATTATAAAATAAATATAGTCCAAGATGGTATTAATTAAAATTACAGAATTAGACTGTTCCTCCAACTATTACTGCAGTGTTCACTAGTTAGTTCAGTAAAACAATTAATTAAAATATTCGCAAAATTAACAGTTCAGAATAAACGTATCAATTATGTAATAATGCTCCGGCATAGCTTAAAATTAAAATCTCAGTGAGGTGAGCATGAGAGCCTTGATACTTTCGGACCTCTGGTCTTAAGAGGTTTGCACAGACCATACGAACGTCGGACTTTAGCTGAGAAAAACCATTTCTCACGGCACCAAAACACTTCAAAGTCGGTGATTAACTGGTCACAGACGTAGCTGATCTCGTGACCTATTAAGACAAGCTAAAATTCCATGTCATACCGCTTATGTGGTCCCGTGGCGTCGATGGCGTCACCTTTGGCGTCGGTGCATCGCCGGCTTGGTTGCTTGAACACTTCAGGAAAAATTGAAGTCATGGTCGAATAACTCTTCCTTTCATATTATTCCGACCCATAGCCGTGACACTGCTATCTTGGCCCGCAAAAGCTAATCAAAATTAAGATGACGCTCGTGAATTTAACAGTAAAACGTGCGGACGCGAGCTGACACGTCCATTCGCGTCAGTCGCCG
>PNEQ01062414.1:22372-34075 GCA_003012365.1 Medauroidea extradentata | reverse complement strand
ATGTCTGGGTTCGAGGCTAAAACGAAAGAAATCGCGATCAAACCGAAACGAAAACTAAACAAAAAGAGAAAAACCTACATTCAAAACACAACAAAAACAAAATAAAATTAAAATAAAATATTGGATGTGAGTCCTGACATGATAAAATAATGTAAATAACATTAAAATAGCTAACTAGGAAGAGGCAAATTAACTAACATTCTAGCCAAAGAGAAAATGTAAACATTAGGTTAAAGACTACAACAAATAGAAGTACATAAACAAAGAAAATATTTAGGTTAAGTTTAAAAACATAAACAAATAAAATAAATAAGCTATCATTTTTAAGCGAAATGCTATAATGGCAGACTTAAAAAAATTTATCCAGCAGAAATCAACTTTCAGCGTTTAGGCCTATACGATGAACTACTGTATGAACACATGAGATTAGATTTAAATTGGTCAAATTGTCCCAGGTATATAAAATATTATCAACAATTTTCAAATTGTCACAATAATGGAAATAAGCGTTTTCCCAGAACAAAAATGTAAAGGCCAGGCAATGAGTTAAGTTTACCCAATGCATTGCAGGTTAAATCATGTTCGGTGGTGCTTAGTTCCATTTAATCATATCACTTCGGGCAAAACGCATTTTCTGCATTGAGAAGGCCGTCTCCAGACGCATCACCCCTAAGAGGGAGGGGAAAGAGGATGGTTGGTAGGGTTGGTGTCAATTATTCCTCGCTCCACCCTTTGCTGTCGCAATCGACACGCGTGTCGGGAAGACATCGGCCACTTCTGCCGGCACTAATTGAATAGTGGCGTAGACTCGAGGAGGGGACCGCAAGCTCCCCCCCCAATGGCAAACCGCTCAGCCTCCCCCTAAATTAAGTGTGACCCTTGGAAACCACCGACTACCCTCGTACTCCCTCCAGCTCTTCCTGCTGCCAATTAAAAATGCTATTAGCCCCTTGGAAACACGTCCACGAGGAGGCTGCGCACTGCACAGGCCTTGTCCGCCCTATAGACATTACACCGTTTGGAACGCAACATTGCTCCAACCGCAGTATTGCAGATGTAATATTTCTTTGGAAGGCTTGTTGTAACAGATAATCATGTTACACCTTAGAATTGTCAAGTTGTTGGAATATTTGTTGTATTTTTTAATATTACTATCTACTGTACCTTTAATTTTTAGACGTTGGTAACCGTTTTTGTTGCAGTCTTGTGAAAGTCGTTAAATAATAAAAATGTTGTTCTCTATTGGGGTTATTCGTAGAGTCTGTAAGAACGTTTTTCTCTATATAAATATGTAGGAAAAATCGCATCAGCTATAGTATCTCGTAAGTAAAAGTGTGCGCATGGTGGTGAGCGAAGAAGGCTGTTAATAAAAATGTTGAATGTTTTTTCGCGTCAATAATTTCAGGATATATTATATGTGTTAATATGCACAGTAAATCTCGCCAGGAATTATGTCAGATTCAACACGAAGAAACTGTAAATGAATAAACATAGCTAGGGAAATTAAACTAAATCAGGACAACTAAAACAATTTAAATCATTACAATTAGGGCACAAAAAAGCAAATAATTAACTGGAACGTAAACTGGACATCATAAAATACTGAATGATAAGAAGAATACGACGCAGAAGAACACTGTAGAGTTCCTTAGGCCATCATTCTGCTACTTGAAGTGTATAGAGACGAGAGAGACAAAGGCCATTACAGAGAGCAAAGACATTTAATTTGCTAAATGTAGTTGTTCACATGCGTATTTGTCTGTAGCTTAAATAACTTACTTCATGCTCTCAACATGGTTTGACGTGGTCAGGACGATTTGTCACACGTGAAGTACGTTTATAGTAAAATTTCAATCGGATTTACCCTGGGTTGAACTGATACATGCTGATTGAAACGTTGCTGCAAACACACCTGGATTAAACTGAAGTAGGAGTGAAGTGAAATCATCCATAGCCCAGTAATAGTGATGGATAGGTGCGTAGAATCCTGATGAAAACCTTTAAACATCCATTGAACTGAACTGAACGAAGACGAAACTGTGGCTACAAGGATTTGTCAATTTGGAATAAGAGGTGTGAATCGTCTTGTTCTTCTGCTAGCCAAGTAAGTTAGCTTTTATTATCTAGTAATAGTAGAATGGGTAAAGTGAATTTACTCTACTGCTGTATAAAAGCAGGTTTCTATCGTTGGGTTTTACGATTGCAACTTGTATTTTCTAGATACAGCACTGCAATATAAAGCCATTGTTACAATTTTTGAAGGGCTCTCTCGGAAATAATGTTTTTAATAAGCGGGTGATAGTTTCAAAATGACAGGGACGTATTTCAAAATGTTTCCTTTGCGTAGATAAACGCATTGGAAACACGTTTCGTAATTAGACGTGTAAAAAATGTTTTACGTACTACGCTACAGCACAGCTCTCGCACCAGATCCAACTAAGTTTAACTATATAGTCTACTTACCTTGGAGCCTTGGTGAGCGCCTGTATAGGGATTTCCATGTTAAATTATAGTAGGTGTGGCTCAGACACATTTTCACTATATCGCTTTTCTAAAAGAAAAATATTTTATAAATGAGGAAGAAAACGTAGCTATGTGAATTTGGGTACAAACGTGTAGGAGTTATCAATGGTTTCTTGGGCAGTAAAATACTTATTAGCTAACAGTATTGAAACATCGTATAACAGTGTATACTGCACCGATATAAACTAAATAAAAAATGTTAATGGTGGTGTGCATGTAGGTTCGACAAGTTCTGAACCACTTCTTATACCCTCATGCTCTTGCCAACACTTAAGCAGGTGGGTGAGTATGTATGTGTGTCTATAAATATCTGTATTAGTTATCGTTTGTTTCGCCCCAAGTGCTTTGGCTCTGAGCAGAGAATTATTAGTATTCAAGAAATAAAATTTAAAATGTAAACGAAACACATTTTTGTTGAAGTTAGCTATTCTATTCGTGTATTATTAGAAGTCGGTGATAATAGTTTAATATGAATTTTTCCCTCCTAGCAGCGGAATTCCAGAGAATGGTTTCACTCCTGATCGAGAGCCATTATCTTTCCGATTCCCTCATTCTCCTGTTATTCGTCCTGGTCGGAGAAAGTGACTCCAGAGAAAATGAAAGATCCAACGAAACCATAAGCCGTAACACGGTAACGACCCCAACAGTTTTAAAACCTTCTGTTTTTTTTTCCTTCAGAGTTCGTTACCCTCCCTTGCTTTCCAGCGCTGGAAACTTAAAATGTTATTTTTGTTTCCCTTCTGTACACATTTATTTACCCCCTTCTCTCCCCTTGAGCAGTAAAAATAGCTGTTACTTGACAATCACTAATGGCACTCAATTTATTTCTCTCCCCTTGCTCCCTTAGCTTGCAGAGGTCGTCTTCATGGCTTTTAAATCGGGGGGCGAAGTCCCCGCGTACTTAAGTGGTCCCCATTCTTCATTCCCGTGAAGAAAGAAAGAAACGAACCCGGAGAAATTCAGGACGGTGCCACGACAAGATTCGTACATTAGCCTTTGGGATTTGCACCCTTCGAAATAACGTCTAAAACAAATGGGCGACTCATGTCATGTTTCCGACAGTTTACAAATAATAATAGTAACTATTATAACAGAGATAACATTTTCGAATATAGGAAACTGTTATTTATTATCGCACCTAAATACTGGTATGATCTTTGGTGGAAGTAGAGAAGCACACGCTGGACTTACCGAGCACTTTCCAGACGTAGCATGGTCATCGCTCAAAGTCCCATTAGATAAGCCAACGACCCAAACACTGCACGCCGTTTTCGCGCCCCGCACATAAGGGCGACACTGTTGTTGACTCACGAGACAGTCCAGCTCTTATCACCTGCCTGCTTCCGTACCTCAGACGCTGTATACGGCTCTTAAAAGTCTTTGTTCTTTGAGAGCGATCTTCAGTTGCAAAGTTGGCCTGAGCCTGATGCTGACGCGAGTTTGCAAACTAGTAAGTACGTATCTGAAACACACAGAAGATAATTAGTAAATACAAAAAAAACCGACTCACAGGATACTTAATTTCAAATCGATCAGATCAGTAGAATTGCTCACAGCTACAAAAAAAAAAAGTAGAAACGAGTTGATGATCTTTAAACGGCTGAAAAGATTTCCTCGAATCATAGCTAAGACACTCTCGGTCAAGTCAGCTTAATAAAACATCAAAATCGGTCCATTCGTTTAGGAGCTACGATGCCACAGACAAAAACGTCAAACTTATAACACCCTTCTATTTGCGTCGGGGGTTAAAAAACAAGTAAGAGTGTAGAGCTAGCAGGATAACGTAACGTACGTCTTTCAATACATAATGGTTATGTGAAACGATTTTTCTGTATATAATATATATATATATATAAAGATATATTTTGTAGTTTTACAACTTGATTCAATTGTTACAATTGAAAAGTTTACCAAATGCGAACATTCCAAATTTAGTCACGTGCAGCATTCCCTCACTTGACTCCTGCCCTCTTTTTTGTGCCACTTAATTTTTAGATCTGAAAACTTTTGTTTTCTTGTTACACTTTTCTCAAGTAAGGAGACGTCGTGTCAGTGATATTCGTCCAATTCCTCAGAAGCGAAGTGTGATGAACCGCAACGGAGGCGAGGGAATTGTCGCCCTCGGAGAGTCACTTCCACCACGACCTCCACCCTCCCACTAACCTTCCACCTCCGAGAGACGACGTCATTGTCCCACGACCGCAGAACCTCCGACTGGACGGTCGGTATCGTCGCCTTTAACGGCCGGATAAGGAATGCGACGGAAAGCGTTAAAATTTCCTGTTCCCATATCCTGTCGGGATAAGGACCCGCCCTCCGCCCAGATTTGTGGTCTGCAGGGTCTGAGAAGAGCGGGGCCGGGGGGATGAAAGGCTCTCTGGGGGTGGGAAGGGAATTTAAATGTGGCTCCGGAGGGCTGGCGTAGGTGGGGACGGTGTAAATAAAAGTACGGTAGCCCTGGACCTTGGGGAGCATTGTCATGCAGATATGCTTGTGTGGGAGTGCAGGGGCTGGCTGGAAGGTCGTACCAAGGGCCAAAAAGTAGGGTGGGGGAGGGCTGACTGCGTGTTTGTGGGTGTCCGACCGCCCTCGCTTAATCGGTAATTACGAGTGTCTCCTGCGCCATTTTCTAGGCCTACCCGGCCACTGGGAATTCTCAAAATACTTTCCAAGTTGTTTTTACCCACCGCGTGTATATATAAATATGAATACATGTATATGTATGTGTATTGATTGTGTATATGTACACATGTATGCATTTATACATTTCATGAAATGATAGTGTAGTGTCTGATTGTTTATTGTGAAGTATAATTTGATTATTGTAGGCTATATGAAATACTGTTACATTTTTGGCAGTACATTTTGTTCTATTAATGCCGCTACGTCATTTTTAGGGACCCCTGTTTTTTCGCGAAAAGAATATTTCCCCAGTTTGTTTCAGTGCCATACATGCACATCTGCAATTTTGCTTCATGTTTATTGACAGCGTGTCTACTTGAAGAGCCGTATCTCATTTGACTGAGCCAATTACAATAACGTTCCTGCGACTCTACGCGTCTGTAATTTGCCGGTAGAATCCCTAGGCTTGTAAGAGTTAAAATATCCAATCACTGAACACGAAACAGAACTACAGATGTGCACGTAAGTAACGGAAACGAAGTGGTGCAAAATTCTTTTTGCGAAAAACAGGGATCCCTATAGTCATTACGCACTCTCTGGGACACTATATCAATACATGTTGCGATTGAGTCAACAATATTATTTAGTTTATATATATGTGTATATATATATATAAAGTCTTTAATGGAACCACTACGAATCCTGTAAACTACTAGGCTTACAGACAAGTAAGACGCTTGTAAAAATATTTTATGTTTCTATGATATCTAATTAAGTATATAGTAAAAAGTAACATTACAAACTAGAAACTTAGTAATAAACACACACACACACACACACACACATATATATATATATATACATATATATACATATATATACATATATATACATATATATACATATATGACATTTGCATAGTAAATATTGTGTGGATAAACTAAGAATGAAGTTGTGTTCGCGTCGTTGAGCGAGACCATGCCTCGCGCGCGAAATATTCTGTCTTCTACCTGCCACCAAAACAACAGCGATTCGCGGAAATTGTCAAGAGGGGCATAGAAATTAAATTTATACTTTCCTTTTGGTTTTGTTCGCTGATACCCCACATCTATCTCGCATAACAAAAAAGTTTCTCGCTTACTGTAATTTGCCCTGCATTTTCCTGTCGAATGTCAACATGACATTGTTAAAAAAAATTTATTAGTATTATAGTTGCAGAAAATAAAATTGATGTACATTATCATTGGCAGCATAGTTCATAAATGCAATATAAAAATTTTGAATACGTATGGCTGAATAGTTTTAGATTTATGATGATATTAGTTTGACAGATTTTTGTGGCGCGCGAGCATGCATTGGCTTGCGCTAGCTCCGAAAGACCCAAAATGGCGGACGATTATACCCACTCTTTATAGTGCCTTAATCCAAAAAAATTTATTTATATGTAATTTAAGATTAGAGCTTATCTGTTGGAATGTTAACATACGTACCCACAATATGAGTAAGTTTTGTTGAGGTTTATTTTATTATTTTTATTTATTTTTTTTTAAGTTTGCTAGTATAAACTGTACCTGTTTTGTTTACTTGGAATCTCACAACGCATTTAAGTGTCAATAATAATTAGTGACTATTATTTATTTTTAGGGATAGTTGTATGTCGTTTCGAGTTATATGTTTGTAGCTTTTTAAACTTAAATTCTGCTGTAGCTTTTGTAAATAAAATATTCAATATTTTGTCTACGAAATTCCCACACCGATTCGGGAAATATCTCTTTAAGATTTAAACAGTTGGAAAGATTTTTATCGAGTGCAGCTATAAACATTCCCGATTAAACTAGCTTTCAATTTTAAAAAAAATTGAAATCGGAACACCCGTATGGGAGTCACGAAGCCACACACACACACACACCAACACACACACCACATGCAGACATACATAGTAGGAAAGTAGTAACAGCTCTCCTATGTTGTGGAGGTTTAGTAATAACAGTGCTCGGTATAAATAGGCTATTATTTTCAATGTAAATTGTGCACTTTTGAATATCTAGTTTTCTTTAACCATTGTCTCTTCCCGCTTTGTAGTATAATAATAGCAAAGTTAGTAATATAAACACAGTGTATATATTTCGTAATGTTTAGAAATTAACCTCTGAGGCAACCACAAAATAAATTTTGATTATTACTTTCAACACGACGTTCTTGGAAACTGCTAATTTTACCGTGAGCATCCTGTACAGGAGTAATGTACATGCACTTAACTCGGGGCCGCACAGTAATGTTGAATTTTTCATTTACGAATATCATCATTATTTTGTTAAAATTATTTAAAATGTCTTGTTAAACCTTCAGGTTTAATCATTAATTTTGATAAACTCCTTACCTCGTAGCTCTTGTAATCTTTTATGATTTTAAGTCAATAGGCCTACTTATTACGTCATAATTATGTATCGGTTGTTTATCAAAAGGAATTGTGTTTTACCAGAGAGCTATAATGGGTTTCTTGAATACCGAAATAAAATGAAAACAAGCCATTCCAATATGTCTTGTGATGGGCCACCTTAAAACGGCAGAGTGCGTGGCAGCTACGGAACATTTTCAAACAACACCACTCTGTTTGGGTTGTTTAAAGCCTTGCGCCTGTAAGCCGGCCAAAGCCAGCAGCGATGTAATATGTATATGTAGGTATATTTTTGACTCGTGTTTCCCTCCACTCCTCCTCGACAACCCTTGGTAACATTTCTATGCACACCGACCCCCTACCCACCGCCACAGTGGCACAATCAATGTACGCCTGTGTGTTTCTACCCCGTGGTCTCCATGCCAACCGTGGAGGGGTTGTTTGGCTGGAATGGAGGGGGTGTAGGCTGGAGAGAGAAGGCGATAAAGTGTGAGCGAGAGCGAGTGCTACGCTGCAAACATCACCTAAGGAAGATACCAGCAGAACTGCTGCCTGATGTAAAACAGTACATTGTGTTTATCAGTCAAGTAAACCTTTTGGACAAATAATGTAAATGATACTCATTTAAGAATGAAGGACGGTTATAAACTCAAATTGTTAGTTTTCGAGCAATAAAGTACAATCGGCTTCCATTTTTAGATTTCTTACTTCGATAAGATACACAGCAAGACTGTGGTTTACGTACAGTTGGTGTTGACGGGGTACCGGTATTATCACTGTAGGAAATATTAAGAGCAGAATATTGATTACTTTGGATTGTTTCAGATGCCAAACAATTAGCATGCAACTACTTGTGCCGTGGGCAATTCTATCAGTACATATTCTGTGCTGTAACGAGATTAAAATTTTCAAAAATTATGATTCAAAATACACAAATCTGTAATGTTGACACTACTTATCCCTTAATGTTGTGAATTTCACTGTACGAAGTTGAGTAAGAAATTAGGTGAACTTGACATTTGATAAAATACAAATTTTGCAAATTGACAACTTTATATGCCTTTGGTGATGATAACGAATGTAAGCATTTCTTACTGCTGTTATTCCAGTGCAGTTTAAATAGATATATTTAAGGGGCAGCGTAAATAAAGACGAAAAATTATATGGGTATTTAATGGATCTTTTCGTCCTTCAGAAGCAGCCGACAGAATTCCTGTCCAAGAAAAAGCACACACGGTGATTGTTGGCAATAGTTACGTAATACCATTATCATCTTACTTCTTGCTTCTCGAATGAAAACTGTGTTCCTGAACATACTTTGAACTGATCATCTGCAGACAGCGTAGATTACTGAATCCCTCCTTTTTTCTTCCCAGCTAGTCCTCATTTTTTCTTCTATTAAAATTCGCAAGTTAGCATTGTTAATCTATAATGGGAAAGAATGTGATAAAACCAGCAGCATATAATGCACAAAATCTGAACCTTTTTATTTTAATAGTATCACTACTGCTATAAAATCTGTACCTTACGTTTGGCTGGAGCATATAGTAACAGAACTATTGCTTACATATGCATATGCGTTTATGTAATGTTTTCGTGAAAACTGTTTTAAAAATACGACCGTTAATACTATTTCCAAAAAAAAAAAAAAAAGTACTAATACAGTCTTACCTTCAAACTAGAGAATTTTTTAAGTGAATTATTTAAAAACTTATTTTTAAAGTTAAGAGTCCTATCCTCATCTCTGTAGTCATCGTCACTACACGAAGGTGAGAAATATAATATGAAATGGAAATTTTTTTAATTTTCTAATTGGCAAGAAACAAATTATTCGTATAAAACACTATTGTCTGAAAAGTTAGATTTAACATTACCTCACTAGATATTTGCTGAACTTTAAAATGCATCAGTGACATGGCATCGATGAATGGCTGCTGAACGATCTTGAGTTTTTGAAGCTAATCCTGAGTTTTTGAAGCTAGTCCAAAGTCTTTGATGCTACGTAGCCTATCGTTGTGAACTTTTTGTCTTATTTACTTTTGATATAAAAGTTAGCTACCAATCGACATAGACGATAACATTTTCCATAGAGACGAGCTATCCAGTAAACTTGTGAAAGAGTTAATAGGCCTATTGTTAAAAAAAGTACAACCGTTGATATAAGATAACTGTATTTATGTACAAAGATAAGTATAGTTAAATGATTCACAAAAAATCACGTTAAGAAGTTAAAACACAATGCTGTCATTTCAGAACATACTAGTACATTACATAGATTATAAAAACTACTAATTGTGTTTGAGCTACGTACTTTAAAAGTCACCATAAGCTGTAACAGAATGTTAATAGTTTTATCAAATTGCGTGTTGAACCTACAATCAGATATTTGGTCGCGCACATGAAAGGCGAGGATCGGTCATAATCCACTTATCCAGTTGAAAAGGGTTGAAAGATGCTGATCCCTTAATGTTTTGTACCCTCGCTGAATACTACGCAAATAAAAAACTTGATTCATTTCCACCCTGTCCAAAACGTTTAACATTATTATTTCTCACGTGTAGCAAGACAAAAGTCAACAAAGTTAAGTTCCTTAAGGTTCAAGAATATCTGAAACTGTTAACGCCACGTACGGTAGTTTTGCAATGATTTTTTTCAAACCTCGTAGTTTTTTTTAATATTTGCGCCCAAAGTATACCCAATTTATAATGAAAATAATCGAAAATCAAGCGAAATATTTTTTTGTAAAGAACGGTAAACTATTTTTAAAATGCCTATACAGATTTCTGTATCGTATGACATAAGCTTTAATTTTTTCAAATCATTATGTTGAAGTTTTTGATTTTTTTCAATGTAAGAAAACCTACCTAGCATGACTTAAAATCACTGTTAATGAGGTGATGAGTCAGTTACGAAAATGATAGCTTCAGGGATTTATGAATTGTTTCGCTGCGTTAGGACGGTTAAGAAACACAAGGAGTAACTAATTTATGAGTTTTATAATAATCACAGTAAATGAACGATTGAAGTAGACAGGTTGACACAAATTGATACAGTAACACAATTAAAAAAAAACTCGAAGTTGTTTTGACTTCAATTGATATAACCAGAATTTATTGTTACCAAATGCAATTGTACGATGTATGTCATGCTCATACTCATGTTCTGCTTCTGAAAATACAAATTTTGACTTTTATCGTAGAGTCAACTTAATTAGCGAGTTATTGAACTGAACCAGCAATGTAACATCGAACTTTCGACTTAATTGTAGGTTAGCAAGACTTTAAATTTTCTTTTATAGAATACTGAGGCCAGCCGCGCACTTGGAAATTTCAGCCGCGCGATTGTTGAGACGCATGAAACGAAAGCATTGGTTTTAAGTGCGAGTGGATTTACATGAGATTAAGCAGTGGTAATGATTAAAAAGATGCAGACAATTTTTTTTGTGACGCGACTGTCGCTCGTTGGAAGAGTCACATCCACGTTTTCGAAAATTCACCGGTGCATCCATCGATTGTCACCGGACGTTCGTAAATTATTGTTTTGCTTTCGATAGGTTGAAACGATGTATCAACCAACAAGTTCAACCGATGTATCAACCAACAAGTTCAACCGATGTATCAACCAACAAGTTCAACCGATGTATCAACCAACAAGTTCAACCGATGTATCAACCAACCAGTTCAACCGATGTATCAACCAACCAGTTCAACCTATGTATCAACCAACCAGTTCAACTAATGTATCAACCAACCAGTTCAACTAATGTATCAACCAACCAGTTCAACTAATGTATCAACCAACCAGTTCAACTAATGTATCAACCAACCAGTTCAACTAATGTATCAACCAACCAGTTCAACTAATGTATCAACCAACCAGTTCAACTAATGTATCAACCAACCAGTTCAACTAATGTATCAACCAACCAGTTCAACCGATGTATCAACCAACCAGTTCAACCTATGTATCAACCAACCAGTTCAACTAATGTATCAACCAACCAGTTCAACTAATGTATCAACCAACCAGCTCAACCTATGTATCAGCCAACCAGCTCAACCGATGTACCAGCCAACCGGTTCAACCTATGTATCAACCAACCAGCTCAACCTATGTATCAACCAACCAGCTCAACCTATGTATCAACCAACCAGCTCAAC
>PNEQ01062414.1:0-22272 GCA_003012365.1 Medauroidea extradentata | reverse complement strand
GAAGCTACTTCGACATTATTGTAATAATAGGTTAAAGAAACCAAATGTACCAAACAATTTTTAATGGAAAATAGTTTGCAATTTAAAGTATAAAATTAATGTTTTATTTAATTTGTAAATTTCAGCTATTAACTATATTTATTGTTTTATACACTATCAGTGTTCATTTTCGTTTTTTTTATTAAATTACATGATCATATTATTCATTCTATTTCATTAGTAACGGAATATTATTAAAAAAAAAAAAATCAACGTGTTCACTGATAATGACCTTAACAGGTGTGCAGGGGTGTTTCAAACACTGATGGATACGTCGGTAAAATTTAAAAAACGCGGATTAATAGACATTGTTGCGTTAAAAGAATTAAGATATTTTGGTTATCAGTCAACAGCTAGGTCTTCAGTGCTGGTGAGGTGTGACATGCAGCAGCGCCAGAATCAAGAGGCGGTGGAAACTGGACATCCCTGAGGAAACGCTCCGACCAGCGGCATCGTCCAGCATTATTCCCACATGCGAAAATCCAGGGACAGAACCCTCCGGGAATCGAGCCTGGGTCGCCTTGGTGGGAGGCGAGTGCTCTGGCCACTCGCCAACAGCTACCCCTCTTGTCGCTAGAAACGTATACGGCTCATGTGCGACTACGGTTGGACGCAATCTGCAGCAAAGTGAAGCTTACTATGTGTATTGTATCACATAATTACAGTAGTACGTATTGTCTTCTAATTTATTATGTGATTGCACTCCATGTTATCGTTACTCCTAGTATTGTTTACAATTTGGAACATTAATGATTCGTAAACGTAGCGTCACTCTTATGCACGAAAAATACAATAATACATCCAATGTTGGGTGCAATAAAATGAATACATCAAGTTCACATTTCTACAATGAATTTCAGTAACAGATCAGTGTCAGAAGTGTCAAGGGCCAGTTGCGAAAGTGATAAGTTCTGTGAAATATCGTCTGGCACAAAAACCAAACGCTAATTTTTCATGTTCCTAGATTTAAAAACCCTGCTGGTTGTACGTGAGCATTTACCATTTCGATGTACACTTAACTTAGTTCCTTTTTTTACGAAAGCTTCGAGGTAACTCGCATGTTAATTTTTTTTTATATAAATGGTATTTGTCAGTCAGTTGGCGGCCTTCCACCCAGGCGATTCTGGTTCGATCCCCGGTGATTCGGGAATTTTTCTCATGTGTGAAACGTGGCGGACGTTGCTTTTGGATGGCAGATTTAATTTAATTTCTTCCCAGAGAAGGAAAACAACTACTATCGGTAGACGCCCCTTTATATTTTGTTCTACACAATATTAGTGCATTCTATGTAAAGAAAATAATAATGTGCATACTTCAATTCCGTAAACTTGTGTCCCACGGCCATACAGACCTTGCATTTTCCCTAATAAAGGGTTAACCTCTGTGGCTGTGGTTGTTAAATAAAACTGTTACTGATATGTTATATAGCTTCCCGTGACTGTGCGAAAGTGTATTAAGGCTTCGCTCTTTAATTTTGCAGTGGTTTCGAGAATATTTTTAACGCAAATTAATACATACATCAAAAGTTCATTCTTACAGTTTTTAACATCGTTTTATCATCGTTTGTAAATGAATGTTTCTGTTGCAATACACCAAACGGATTTTTAGATTTTTACCCCTGAAATATCACATATTTTGTTGTCAAAATAAGCCAAAATGAAGAAAAAAATTTTTTTGCTAGCAAACGGTACGTTATCTATATAAAAAAAAAACGCTCTGGCAAAATTATGTATCGTATGACTGTACACGGTCTCAAATTTTTCAAAGCATTTGGCTAAAAAATATTCAAGTTATTTGCAATTGTTAAAAAAAGTATATAAATGAAAGAACATGGCCTTAAGTTGCTGTTAGTATGTCAAATATTTTTATTTCTTACATGAATGCTAAAATTACAACACTATCGTATTTCATTACAGAGAAAAAAATTGGGGGAAAATGGCTAACAAATTTAATTTTTATGACATTGGCTCTAGGTCTCCTGAAGGCACAGGAGAAAAGTACATCATTGCATCTGTAGTTCAGTCCTTTGAGTTTTGACACGTGCGAAAATAACACATTGTTACAGACCTGATATACCTGCTATTGGCAGGGCCGAGTCTAGGGGAAGGGGCAGGAGGGGCATTTGCCCCAGGCCTCACATTCTAGGGGGCCTCACTTTGAATTTTAAAAAAAGGGAATTATTAATAACTGAAATGAACTGGCTTTTTACTATATGTGGCACAACAATACAAATATGTATTTAGTTTTGTAAGAACTGAATTATAGTAAGTGTGCCATGTCTTGCCGCCCGAGGAAGCCAGTTTGATACAGTCGAAACGTCGCGACCGCGCTTCCGCGGGTTAATGTGTGTCGTCCGTTTGCGTGTGTGTGTACCTATTTACAAGTATCATCTGTAAGTACCTGTACCTATGTATGTTATATAACTTTGTCAGCCTAGCTGCCTATTTCCCGCCGTTCTTATATTATTTTTGCTTTGCTTGCATATATATGTGTAATTATGACCTTGGTATGATGTTATCCATAAGGCAACATGCTAGTAAAAAGGAGCTTAAATTATATGCATCTATGTTTTAAGTTGTTCGAATGTGTAACTGTGACGTTTTTTGTATGTTTCAAATATAAGTATTGCTTGTTTCCATTCCCCCACCTACCCCGCATCTGAGCACTCCATCCCTATATGCTAAAGCTGTGTTTCTGACATGTAAATTGAGATTGTATTTGTTACACCGCAATCCTCACCCGCCACCCTAACTCCGCCCATAATAAAAAAAACTAGCACTGTTTCTGTCCACTGAAAAAAAGAGTATAGTTGCAGGTACCATACTTCTGTTAAAATAGGGACAGCAAAACAGTTTGGTTGTTGGTACTACTCTGGACAGTTCCTCCAACAATCTGTTCTGTTGAAGAAACAAAGAGCCTTGTTGCTTTTACAAACCAGATGATAACTTCTACAAAACATATTGTTGAAGGAACTGTCCTGAGTAGTACCGACAACCAAAGTGTTTTGTTGTCCCTATTTTAACAGAAGTATGGTACCTGCAACTATAATCTTTTTTCAGTGCGAGCTTTGAGCTCTTTGAAACATTCTTAATAAATAAATAAATAAAAATAAATATAAATGTGCCATACCTTAGTGGACGCTAGCTTTTTATATTACGTTCGAGGCACGGAAACGGGGATGGCTATAAGTCGAATATAACGCGTCCGTCAAACGCCACATCACCTCTAGGAGCGAAGGACTAAACTAGCGTGCAGTGTTTTCTTAGTAACAGTTTTTCAACGCGGGACTTCAAGCGATGACCCTGTTACTTTATTTGTGGAAAGTATGAGGTAAAGCCCTATGTAGGTTTCTATGATTTAGTTTTCCTATTACGGTTGATATTTTCTCAGCTACAGCAACGTGAAAAAGTCATTTTTGACAGTTTTGAGGAGCTCGGAAATCATATTTTTAATTAGCTGATGGCATTTTTAAATCATAGGGACAACGTTTGAAGTGTGTCTTCTTTTTGTAGATAAACGCATTGGAAACATGTTTAATATTTATTCAAGAGAAAATACTTCCCGTACCACGCTACATCACGTCTCACACGCCAGGTCACTAACTCTTAAAATTTATAACAGCATCTAAACAAGAAAAAAAAACGGGGAGGGGGGTAACCTCCGATTTAAGTTTCCCTGGGACTCACATTCTCATAAAATGGCCCTGGCTATTGGACTACAACGACTGCGATCGGCCGCATTCTGTAAGGCCGACTCTCACTTGTTCATCTCTTGCCTGATCGCCGTATGCGCAAGGGGTTCAACATTCGTCTGTCTTTCACGTGAGAATTCCTCTTGAAGTGTAGAGGCACCGTCAACAAAGAAAGCCACACTTCGGTGTGAGTAAACATGGTATGGTATGAAGTGTAGAGGACGTGTTTGCCAAGCGGGCAGACGGCACTTCTCGTTGGTGGAGGCGGTGTTGATGCAGCACCAAGTCCTTCCCCTCTTGCCGCGGCGTAACTTTTCCATCTCATCTGCATGCAAATCGCGGGCTGGCCCGCCAGAGTCGCGTCGTGTCGTGTCGCCACCTCCTCTTCCAGTCTCTGCTCGCAAACATGCCTCCTCCTGCCCTTGTAGTGGGTGGAAGAGAAGGGGCGAAGACACCAGAAGACATGTGAAACAGCAACAAGTGAGCGGGAAACAAATCAGTTGCTGCGTTCTCCCCTTCCTTCATCACTCGCACATCTTCGCCCGTTGCCATGACTACCGCCAAGTACAGCTCACATATCTTACAAAAAAACAACCCACGTGATTTCGTAAACAAGAGGGATAAAGAGTCAGTGGGGCAAGGGAAACTTCATTAATTTTTTTTTTTTTTTTTTCGCTAGAAGTCATTCTGACCTACAGGCGGTTCGGGATAAAGTGAGCACTAAAAAATGCATGCAAAAGTTCTATTTCCAGCCAATTCGTATCTTTCCGCCCGTAACCTCTAACGACGGGAAATGTCTGACCTCTCTGGACACGTCACTTGATGTTTGCGCTTGTAAGATCAATTGTGTAGTCGGTAGATACTTAAATAGTTTGATAAAAAAGTTTATTAATTATATAAAATACAATTATGTCGATTTCGATTGATTTTGTTTCAGTATTGTTGTAATTAAATAGGAAAACACACGGAGCTATATTGAGTAATCTCGCTGCCAATCATACAAGCAGTAAGGGGACTATACTTAATGTTGAATTATATGCAGTAATGGCTAGTGATATTTTTCAAAGGTAAATTTTTAGTGCTCACTTTATCCCGAACGACCTATACCAGTGTAGCTTATGTGTGTAGGTTTTTCTACTAAATAGTAATTTTTTTTAAGGGTCCTTTATCTTTACACTTGGACATGTCCATATCTGCATTTCTTTTGATGCGTGTTCTTCGCTTTTGGAATTCAGCCGCGTCACTACTTACTTGCCACACAGCCATGTGGAAAGACGAGAAGGTATTGAAGTGCCTGAATCCCAAAACCGAAGAACATGGCGGGCAACAGCCGCAAAAGCCTTGCGCTCTATATTTATTTTATTGGTCCATCTGTTTGTAAAAAATGCAATATATTCCTTTGAATGTTAGTACTTTTAACAGTGTAAGTTATTACCTTACGGGAAGAAATTGTCATGCTGCTATACCTATAGGGTAAACTGATCGTTTATAGGCCGTTCGCGATAGTGTGTGAGCACTACATAAAGTTTTCTTTCAGCCGTTTTACGGCCATCTTTACAATTTTTAATATGAAAACTTTCGTGTAAGTAAGGACTAGTGTAAATGGTACAACACTTTCAAAAGTTAAAAAAAAATATTTGCCCAATAAAACATATTTTTAACTAAATACAAGTTCGTCTGAGTGCTCAGTTAATAGTGAACAGACTATATCGTGATATACCTTAATATCGTGAATTCGTGATAAACCATTTTGCGAGCTTAGCAAATTGGGAAGGCTCTTTACACAGAGTTCACAAGGTTACAGAGAACTGGTCTAGTTCCAGCAATAATTGACCAATGTATCAAATATAAGATCACAATTAAAATGATTAACATATAACTTATCTGTCATTGAAGTTCAAGGACTTAGTACCACAGAGTAGAGTAGGTTTAACCTTAGTTCAGGACATGTATAGCAATGTAGTTGTCTGAAAATAATGAGGCTGAAGGGGTTGCTTGGGATTACTGTGTGGTAGTTACACCAATGTCTTATATTATTTATCAAATGTTAGATTTAAAGGATTTCTGCTTCTGGAAAGACTTTTCTTGCAGAGGATGGTTCATCATTAGAGAAGGTGATTTATTGAGGGAATAGTTAACAGTTTGCTAGGCTTCAATGTAATGTATTCATTTCTGACGCTATTATTTCGTTACTGGCGAGTCCCTATTTGACTGGGCCAATGATAACTCTGGTGAACTACTACTGAGCGTCTGAGATTCGTCTGTAAAGAACTACACCGTGGCACACAACCGTCGGCCAACAATACGTGACGCAGGACGCTACACTGATTTGCAGAATACGCTGGCAGAAAACATTCTCGCGATAAATCACCTTCTCTATTCATCATACAACACCCACCCTCCCACTTACGTGCGCCTGTGTAGCAGAAAGTAAAGTGCACCCCCTACGCGGCTGCTGGGGTGCGGTCGGCGCAGTGGAGCCGACTAACGAGGTAGCGGTAATTAGGCCGGGGTCGCTATTGGCTGGCCGGCGGGAGGGCGCGCGGGGATTGGCTGCGGTGGCCTATCTGGCCGATAAATCGCCCCGGGCGGCCGGCCGTCACCTTACCCGGTCTCTCTGCTCGGCGCAGGGTGGATGAAGGGGCTATTAGTCGTGTGGATTATGTTCCCTGCGGTCAGGCTAACTCACTTACCCCAACCAACCCTATCTACTCCTCCGCCCACGGGGGTAGTAATGGTATTGCTTACGACCAACCCTCGACCCACCTCTTGGGGGTGGGCGAACAAGCGCCGTTGTTTCAATCACTGTCACGATTACGGCCACTCAGCCGGTTAAACAGCCCCCTCTCTTCTTGTGTAGGGGAAGTCGATACTTGGCAGCCGAAACAGTGCATTAAGACGATTCATCACCGCCGCTGAAACACTTGAATCTCGACTCTTGTAAATCGCTCTATGTGAGACCGGCATATGCTATCTGTCATTCAATGGATATGCATCCAGTAAACATGCAAATCCACTTTGACACGTGAATAACGATATAATTTCAAAATTCATAATATACTTAAATTTTTCGTTAAGATATCTGCTGAAATTTTTCCTTATAAGATTTTTTGTCATCGCAGTTGTATATTACAGCTAGGCTAAATGTAGATTTTAGCAGGAACCTGCATCGCCACAATATTCTATTACAACTTTCGTTCGTACATTTATCGTCTGTATGGCGTAGAATGTGAGATGATAGAGAGCTTAAACGTCAAAACAATGAACTTCTTTTACTAACTATAATAATGTGATCGGATTTCTTTTAAACTAAGTTATATCTACTCTCCTTAAAAGTGAGTGAGGACGGTGGTTGACACAGTGGCTAGAACACTCGCCACCTACTAATGCGAACCAGGGTTCAGTTCCCAATGAGGTCGGTCCCCGGATTTTCTCATGTGGGAATCATGCCGGACAATGCCACTAGTTGGCGGGTATTCTCGGGGATTTCCAGTTTCCCCATCCCCTTCACTCTTATGAACTGAAGACAGGAATGCAGGCGTTCATGTCTGGTAATAAGCCATCAAGATAATAATCCATCAATAATTCACTAGGGATGCTTTAGGAAAACCTTGGAAAATAATACGGATTGTTGTAGCGGCCTTCCTGAACGCAGGCCGCACTGCTTGGGTGAGAAGAAATGCGCGGCAACATATTTCAATTTGAGCGTACTGGTGGGTTTAAGTAATTATAATCGGCCATGTATGACCAGTCTGGCATTTAAACGTCTTAGATCGAACAGAAATTGTTACGCAATGAAAGATTATTAAAAAATTATGAAAGTGGTTATATCATTTGAAGTGTCATTCTTTAAAAAAATACCCTTGATTTTTCGAGTTTTGCTAGTTTTTTATTTCTTTTTTGATGACTTTGGACACTATTAAACCATTATTGATGCTTGTATTTGTTCGGTAACTAACCCGTTTACGTTAAAAATTGATTATTAGGTAGAGATATAAGTTTCTACAAGTATTCAGTTGACTGAAGAATGAAGCATTTTTATAGGACTAAGGTGTTTTGTAGTAGTCCGGCAAAAAATGAGAACATATTGTTCTCTTAGTACAGCTCGTGTGCGTCGCACCTCATCTAACGTTGACAAACTAGGCCTAAAAGAAATACATTTATTACTTTTATAAACATGCCGCCGAACAGGTTCACGATGGTGGCAGACGTAAAGACAGGAAAGAAGAGAATCTGCCACAATATTAAGGAACTGTCCAAGTATTCGCCTGCAATTAATGTGGAAGAACTTGGAAAACTGTAATCATTATGGCTGGACCCGAAAACTGAAGCCGGCTCCTCACGCATACGAGTTGATCAGGGCCCGCGTCTAGAAGGGGGCAACAAGGGCATTTGCCCCGGGTCCCTTATTCTAGGGGGCCTTATTTTTTGGATCATATTCAGATTGCCAAAGCCAGAGTTATTACAATGCAACTAACATAACAGGAAGATATGAGGACCTAAAGCGTACTTTATCATTGCCTCTAAAAAATGATGATGGGAGGGGGACTCAGATTTATGCTGCCCTGGGCGTCACAGTCTCATATAGTGGCCCTGAGTTGAGTGTTTGAACACTGTTTCACCTACCTTGGTTGTACCTCGACTTGCAGAGATTTGAACGCACATATTATATCTGTACTTTGGTCAAGGTTTATGAGAGTGTGCCAAAATATATAGGTCTGCCTTGCAAGTAGTATTTATATTATTCTTGTTTTATTATATCGAATGAGGAGGGTAGCCTACCCGAGGATCAGGGTATCGCATCCCGTAGACATCTGTTTACTGCGAAGGATGATGTGAGATTAGGCCCTTCAACGGAGTGGTGTGAGAAGGGTGGGTGAAGAGGAATGTCCCCGAGTAAACCCTTCGATCAGCGACATAATTCGGCACGATTTTCACATGCGACAATCCGGGGCTACTTGGCTGCCGCTGCCACGATTTTAAACTGTAGGCCTAATTGCTATTTTGGATTTGACCGCTTTGAAAAACACATTTATAAATTAATAGGGGCTATAGTTTCGGCTATGGCTGAAAACTGTCTCGAAATATACATATTAAGCTTATTTATAAAATTCTCTTAGGCTATTTGTATTTCAGTCTTGTGGGTGCCGCACTGAGGAATAATTATTTACGGTTTCAACTAACCAGAGTAGGCTATCATGGCTGTAACACGAAGAACGAAAGAAAACTTGGTTTAGTACAGTTTTGTACATATTATTCCATTACATTACCAGCATATGGTTCATGACGCTGACTATTTACCTTCTTTGATTCCTATCGTTTAAAGCTAAAGTTTATGTAAACATTTTGAACAATCTATGTGTTACTAAGTATGCTTTCATTTCATTCGTTGGGTATAGTGCAAGGGTAGATTTCCACATGCGAAATATTACACTTTTAATAATTAATTTTAGGAATTTGGGTGTAGTCATGAATAATTGCCACAACTGAAGGCGAATGTGGTTTGCCGAAAGTGTTTATTTTTATTTGTATAATCTACATTGGTTGAATGCAGCCTGCTATCTCCTGTATCATAGCTGCTCCCTTGCCCGTCTTAGAGGAATTAGGTTAGGTACTATCCTCAATATATCTGCTAGTTCATGTGTCTTTGTGTAAATAGCTATATCAAAGGTAACATATTACATACATTCGCTTCAGTATGGTTGCGTCTCCCAGGTTGCAGTGACACTTCTTGTGAAGTCAAATTATTATCTCGTCTCGAACGCTCGTGAAAGGTACCTAGTTGTTCAGGAAAGTTTCCATATTTTGAACTTTCTTACTCGCATGTTCGAGTTTAAACGGAATCATCCATCCTAGATTGCGTTATCACCGACATACATCGGAGACTAGGACGTGTTGGTGCAGTGGTAAGACAATTGATTGGAACGTTTCTCGAAACCGTCCTTGACCGTTTCCTTTCTTGTTCCTTGTTCTGCGGGTAACTTTGTGTCTAAAGATCTTGCTGTTATCGAAGCTGAAAGACCTGCTACCTGCCTCTTGAACGAGTTATCTCGCAAAAATGTTCCCCACTGTCCGAAAATCCAAACTGCTCGAAAATATTTCTTACTTTTCGCTGTCTAGTAACATAAATGGTGAAATCTGTGGGTATTCGTGAATAGGCCTATTGTGTATTTTGTTGCGTTGGTTAATTTTTTACAAAGCCACCTTTTGTAATCTGTTTACGAACGCTCTATTGTAATTTTAATATTGAATATTACAGCGATTGGGAAAAAGTGATTTATATATACCCAACTTGGCTAGTCCGAAAGTTCCCATCTGTCTAAGGTATTACAAGCTTTACTGCGTTTGAGGTCTTTGTTTGCGTACTATCCTACTAAATAATACGGTCAAAAGTATCGCAACAGCATTGTAATTTCAGCACGTTCTCGTACCTTAAGGCCATGCCCGGTAGTTATTTTCACGTTGGTGCAAAAAACTTAAAAAGTTTTCAACCAAATGGGTTGAAAAAAATTGAGAGCGTGTGAAGTAATATTATGCACAATTATACGTAGGCTTTAAAAAAAATGAGTCGTTTGCCAGTAAAAAAAAATATTTTGTGGAATTTTGGCTCATTTTCATGCTAAAATATGTGATACTTTGGGTGCAAGAATCTAAACATCCATTGTGTTCATTGCAACGGAAAAATTCAGATAGAAACTTTGATGTATTAGTGACAAAACAATGTAGCGATTTTGTGATAGAGATATTAGTTCATTTTGGAAAAATTATTTTCGAAATCACTGCAAAACTACCAGGCATGGCCTTAAGGGCGCCGCCTATCCGTGCGTGAGAGGCTCAAAAGCAACGGAACTACAAGGTCGACCTTGAAGCGTGCATCAAATGCCGCGTCGCCCCAACGGGCCAAGCTCTGAACCAGCGTGCAAGGTTCCCGCCGAACGGATTTTACTATGGCACAGTAAGAATTATTTTATTGCTGCGGGCAGATACGGTATATCGGCTTCTCAAGTGTTGGTTGGCACTATAGAGCAGGGAACTTTAATGAACGGAACACACGTGGTATGAGGGATTATTTTGGGACGTGTTTATAGTATTTTTCTAGAAGGGGTGTTGGGTTGGTGGAGAGGACGACGACAAACGCGCAGCGCCGATCTTGGTCGCGGCGGGATTGGACTGCTCGTAAATCATGCGATGGATTGACATCACAGGTTCAACTCGGCGATTCAAGGGGGCGAGGGTAGCTGCTAGTAAACACGAGGTGTGCGAGCGCTCGTCAGACGGAGAGAGCTGCTTGTTTCGACGCAGGCGAGAGAAGGTTTTCCCTTCTCGCCCGCTCATTGGCTGCGAGCGGGGGGTGGGATCCCCTCCGCGTGTCGCAGCCTGTATCCAGGCAACCGTGTATCGACCCTTTCCCGCCGCCAGCGAGTGGCCCAAGTCGATACATCCGCCTGCGACACTGCGCGCCTTCGGTGCCCCCCCCCTTCATTTTTTCAAAACAACCCCTACCAACCAACGCATCACCTGCCCTGTCCAGGCCACGTGCTTTTTGGGCACGAAAAAAAAAATTACGTAGTTAAAGTTGCATCTCGCCCGTTCACATTCTATTTTGTTTTGTTTACGAAATTGTTGACCGGCTGCATGTCGTCATCAGTGTAGTTAATGAGTATGGGCACTTGATTGTCGCGAAAACATTTCGCACCAGCTTGTTTTTAATTATTTATGTGGACATCTGCAGGTCTCCTTCGTGGTCAGTGAGGGGATGTTTTTATCTCTCAACATCCTGGGGTTCTACCTACAAATCACAGACGTGCAGGTCGCAGTTACCTTGTTCTGACTGGATTTGTTTGTATGGACATACTCCATTGCGAAATAATATTTCGCAATGGAGTATGTCCATACAAACAAATCCAGTCATGAACTCCCATTGCACAGTTCTTTCAAAGATCATACCTTGTTCTGATTGGCACAGTCAAATAATGAAGCCTCTACACCAATACAAGCTGCTAGTAACCATGAAGCACAGCTGCTGGTGTGCAAGCAAGGCGTTGACACAAGCTGGGGCAGAAAACGTTTCGCGAAATATCAGGTGCCACTACTAATGAGGGTAGGTTTATTTCAGTGAAATTTGACAATCGTAAAAAAAAAATTATAAGTAATTTGACTTCTCTGTGCTGAAATTTTCTATTATATTGTTACAAGTTTACTGCCCAGATTACCGTGTGGGCACAACCAACATTCTACAGTAATGGAGGAATGAATAAATTAAATAAATAAAAATAATTATGTTTCCTATGATACTTGTCTTTCCAGAAATCTAACATGCTCGTCCGTCCCATACATACAAACGCAAGTCCTAACACGCTCCAACTATTCCGCTTCCGTACGCACTTTCCACACTATCTCCACCCTATGAGCTGATCCCGCGCCGCTCCTTGCAGTCGCCGTCATATCCACCAACTTCGCCTGCACTGTCTATATTGTCTCAGTTACTTCGGCTAACATGCACTGGCCACAATAACTCTCTGATCGGCCACTGAAGGTTGTATGTATACTCGACCGCGACGCCCAAAAAATACCGTAGAGGAAGTTAATGTTTGTTCATTGAAAAAAAAAAAAAAATGCAGATCGTACTTACCTGCAAACATAACAATAATTCAGTTCAGTAGTTGCTTACGTGGTGATTTTGGTTTCGCTTAAAAATATTTTTACGAGTGACTGCAACTGAATGACACTAACCGCGACACGAAATTTTCCAGTCGTTAGGGTAACTTTCGATGGTGGCTCTTCAAGGCCGGCGTAATGATGAATGCCGCTTCTCGCCTTTCAGGCAGCCCATGGCATCAGCGGAAAGTGTTGGGGAGTGTGAGACAGCTCCGTGCGGCGGCTGAGAAGGAAGGAAAGGGCATGGCCCGACGCATCGCCCGCGCAAAACCGAGCGTTGTACCGTTACAGTATGATAGAATATTCCAAACTTTTTTTTTACTTTTACCTTCCAACATAACCTGCCAATTCATTTTTTTTTTTCGGTTCAAAATGTTTCGCCGGATATCGTCAATGGTGCTCAGTTACGATAGGCTTCGCATATGATTGTGGTAGTAACTCCACTCTACACTTTTTCCGCGTACTTGTTCACTTCCACGCTCAGAAGTCACCAAACATACCATCAAAAATTCTCGCGATGGCGAGCTTTGTTTGAAGATTTGGCCGTGTTCCATTTTAGTAAGATGTTTCCTTGATCACTTACCTTCGAGCCCTTGTTCCCTTCTGTAAATCTTCTCTTGTAAATTCGTATCAAAGGCTCAAGAAAGGAAGACTGACTCGGGTAATTAACTGAAGAGGGTGCATATGTACCATTGTGAATTACAACAGTGGCATGTGATGTCACGACCATCATGCACTTTTCTAGTGCACGAGGACAAATAAGCGTAATAGGCCAAGTCGAACACAGTCTTCGGCACGTTAATACCCCTCACAGTGAATGGCAATTTTCATCAGTCGGTAATAAATGCAAGTGGTTAATGTATATTATGTAGAGGTGGAGTTATTGTATCTTAACCTTACACATCCAATAGATCCGTTTGGGCTTCATTATTCTCAGGTAATAATGATTTTACGCCATGTTCTGTGGGACATCTTCCGAAACATTTGTGGTGCAATACGAGAAAAGGCAGGTCTTGCTTGTTTAAATTCATACGTGATTTCGTAGTGATGCTGTTCAACACACTTGTTTATGAAACCCCAGACAGAGCTATCACACATTGAAAGATCTGGGTTCCGAAGGCTCCATTCAAGTGGAACAATTCTGAGCCTCGGCCAATCCAACGGTCCTGAAAGACATCAGAAAGGTATTGCCTAGCTAGCAGCGATGGCGTAACGAGCTGGCACCAGCCTGTTAAAGACACACGCCTTTCAGAATACCAGTTTCTTCCAATTGTGGCACAAACCAGGTCTGCAGCATGTCCTGATAAGATGTCTGGTTCACTGTTCTCTCAAAGAAATATACCCCAAACACATGTCGATTGTACATTGCAGCCTAAAACATTACATGCGGAGAATGATCTTCCGATTCCTCGATATAACATTCCATCAGTACCACAAATCCACCTACACTCCTTGCATATATTATATGCATTTATGAAGATAGGTGGGTAACAGAACATTGTGAACACATGTAGGGCAATATGCTTATGGCCTCAAGTCACACACAGGTGTTCACCGTACCGCTTTTACATTACTTTTGGGACGAAGTTCAAATTTTGCGTTTTTTTTTTTTTTGCCTAAATGCATTGCTTAAGGTACTGCGTCTTCAGATAGAGTCATGACGAGAGTGCTGCATAAACTAGCTATCGTTTAGTTGTCGTTGGATTGCGCAGTTAATATAGAAGAGGCATTATCCTCTAAAAGAAATTTATCTCAACTCTGTCACCGTTTACTTCGTTAGAGTAAGTTTTCTGTCCCGACATCCTCATATTTGGAATACATAGAAATATTTATATTATATAAAAATTTTATTATTCGATACCTCAAAGTCGTACCTTTTTAGCTTTAACGACAGGCCTGCAAATTGACTAAGCATTAGTTACAGAGATATACGGTGATATGTAATATTTATGTATATGGTACAGTGGAAGAAAAGGTGGTAACGTCTTAACTGCGCCATGAATGAAGACGAAATTAAAATAAATTAAATACCACCAATATTGACTCGAAATATATCGGGCGCTAAATTCTTCTGAAAATTGTGATGTAACGTATTGCAAATTTAGTTTAACTACTAGTAAGAAACATTGTTTTTCCAAGTACCGGAACCAGCTAAGTTGAGTAGGGGGTGGAAGGACAATCGCACAAAATCACACAGGTTTATAAAATACTGGCCGAACCCCAGGGGTGGAACGGATTTTTAATGCGGTAAAAATGAAAATAGTTATTGAAGAAATTGAGCTGTCCAACCGATAGATTTTTTTTTAAGTCCTCAAGTTATCTACGTTTAGTCAAACATATTTTTTGGGATGTAATTATATCGTCAATTGTTTATTAACTTACAAGCTAGTAATAAATTCCCCCCAAAATTGTTTAGTTTTAAAATTTACAACTTGCAGTCAAGTGGATGAATAAATACTGTTCTGTATTTTGCATTTCGTCCTTCGTCATAACTGTGATCTCCAAAATGTTATTTATTTTATAGTATTTTTATCAGTCCGTCACTGTCTATGAGTCTACGAAATCGGGCGATGACATTGACATTAGTCTGGTCTGTAGGTACTGTTGTAACGATTGATTTGCGCCTGACCCATAATAATTTACCTCTATTCTTGTCCAGAAGTGAAGGTTTTGTTATTGTTCATAACTTTAAAACACGTGTTTGGATGATATTGGAAATAAAATGTTTTTCGATATCGCTTTTGTTATTGTAAACTACTCTAAGTTTCTCGCACACAGCAAGAATTACTCCCTTATTTGAAATTTCACTCTTCAAATATTTGAATAATTCCACACATGTTCGTCGCGTATTTTCACCTTACAGTAATAAAAATAATATATACACTTAATGCAAGAGACAACGCTGTAAGATTAGAGTCATAATACCGATTGATTTAAAAAGTTTATCCACAAAGGCATAAATGTTTGGCTTTGCAGACTTTGGCTTTTATAAAATGTATTATTTAATTTGCTGTCTAGGTTTTCTGCGATATTTCTTTTGCGTATGAGATTTCTAAAACGATATTACGTTTATGATTTCAGGTAACTACAATTGCCATGTACGCAGAGCGTATTAAGTAGAGCGGAGAGGTTTTGGTCATTTCTTAAGGGTTTTCGTATCAAGTTAGCAACTACGAAATTGAAATGGGGATTCGATGTTAAAATAAATAACTATCCAGTGAACAAATTTTAACGATAAACTTTTATACAAAAGGAATTTTACGTGAAATTTATGAAATACTTTGTATTTTAAACGTAATTTAATATTTATATTTTACAAAAAAAATACGCATATATGTTTTACCTAACCTTTCTATCGCAATAAGTCTTTAGAAATTGGATGCAGAACTCTTTTCGATGGAACCAGTTAATATCAAATCCGGTCTGTTTAAAATTATTTAATTTCAATATTAATACTCGATTAAACCTTGTAGTTGCAACCAAGATTTGCATAGCACTTTGCTTTGAGGACTTGTGAGGTTGATATTACTTGAATATGGAGCAGCGTTGGAATGAGAGAAAGGTGCTAACGAGGGTACACTGCGGAAACCCACCAGCCAATGCCCAAGTATGCGAAGTTTCTCACAGGCGAAGAGCTAATCCAACGGGAATTAAAACCATATCGCAGCATTAGGAGGCGAGAGGTCGGATGACTACATCACTGCAGATGCCGTGGTTATTTGCAATTACTTTCCTGGGACATTGTTTTAACGAAGCTTTGAAGCAGAAGTAAACGCAATAGTTTTCTTTTGCTTGGTCGTAGTGAAAGCAGCACACTTGAATCTCGTACACTGCCATGCAAGTATTTCTGAATTAATTATTGCACTCATGAGCCCTAGAAATTTTTCTTAGTTTTCATAGTTAATCTTTAGATGAGTGTCAAACGTCTAATAATGTGCAAAATCATAATATTTCTTAATTAGATATAGGCCCAAAATTTTAAAGACTTAAATTAGTAGTTGTAGTTTATATGAGCTGATCCATTTTGGAGCAAGATAGGGCCAAGGGACATTGATTAATTTTGTGATAGCGGGATCCGTGGTGGGACCTCCATTTGCACCTTTCTTCTCCCGTGTTGTTTCTCTTCTCCAACTGTTGTCTGATCGTACTGCCCTTCCTCTTCTCCTAGGATAAGTTTCTTGTGATGTGATTTGCGGTTGACTCACTACTTCTGGTCTTATATGGAAGTGTTTTAGTTGGTTGTGATTTGCCAGAGAAGTGTAGGAGCTGGAAGATTCTAATACTGATAGTTTGGGTACCCGCGCGTTTAGTTTACAAAACCCATAAATAGAGATGATGACACACCCTCCAAAACACTGGTTCCTTGCAACATGCATGAATGTGTGTTATACGTCTGACACAACGTAGCTGCTTGCAGACCAATAATTAACACCAAATATTACAACAGCAGGGTTCTTATTGGCTTAGTCAAATACGGCAACAGCTCTGTTCACAAGCGAAAGCCAGCCATCTTTTCATAAGCTGAACGTACGTTGAAACCCAGCAAACAGTCTAGTTTTCCCGCGATAAACCATCATCTCTGCCCATATGTAGAACCAGTGGTTTTGGTGAAAATAATTCTGCAACAATTTGTTTCAATGCCTTATGTACACATATGTTTCTCTACTTCGTGGTCAGTAATTGGAAGTTTTTAACTTTCGGTGTCTTGGGGTCTTACCCGCAAATCACGGACACGTGGTGTCGCGGTAACATTGTTCAGGTTGGTACAGTCAAATGATCCACGCCTCTGCCCTACTATAGTCTGCCAATAACCACGAACCGTAGTTGTAGGTGTGTACGTAAGGCATTGAAACAAGTTGTTGCAGAATTCTTTTCACCAGAATGCACTGGCTATACCCATAAGTAGAGGCACGAATATTTCGTGTATTCATCTGGCATCAGCCTAGACTTCGCTGTACACGCACTGGCCTCAGTCAATTGTTAATTGGCTTCTAACCGTACAAACAGGTACCACATGAGTAGATATGGTGAAATTTCGCAAATTCAGTTACCTACATGTTAGAATCAAATATCCTATGCATACTCAAGTCCCGACCATTTGTCCACTAGCTGCTACTCAGTGGAACAGCAGGCAATGAACGAATAGACGGGGCTTGAGTATGCTTGATTATAACATGCAGGACATCAAATTTGCGAAGTGTCAACGTCTCTACATATGAGTTCTCCACGAGTTATTTTCTTATTTATTACTGTTTTACAGTCGTCAAATGTGCATCAGAACTACGGTCGTCCGATCACAGTATTAGCTGTGAAGTATGAGCAGTGACGGCTCGTGGGTTGTTGCCAGGTGGGGCTACAGATAGTCGGAACTGTACACTCCTGATGAACGCGCCGTAGACCTACGACCATGAAATATTGGCCTGCTACTAGATGTTGTGACCACTCAGTAGTAAGGGGCACCTGCACATCAGCGTGTCAGAGGCTGTAGAGTCAACCAGCGCACAGCCCTGTACAACTCTTGGTAACTGCAGCCCTACCTGGCAACAACCCACGAGCCGCCACTGAGTATAAGTTCTTGTCGTTCAATCTTACCTAGAATCAATACGCGAAATAATCGTGCCTCTACCCATAAGAAAAATTTGTCAAAGCATGTTTATAAAATCGATCCCCTTTCATTATATCCTCTTCCCCATTCAGTACAAGGGCCACGGTGGCAGAGTGGTAATCACTCGCCTCTCACCAAGGCGATCCGGATTCGATTCCCGGCGGGGTCAGTCCCCGGATTCTCGCATGTGGGAATCGTACCGGACGATGCCATTGGTTGGCGGGTTTTCTCGGGGATCTCCCGTTTCCCCCGCCCGTTTATTCCGGTGTTGCTCCATACTCACCTCATGTCACCCCTCACAAGCTCTAAAGACCTGACCAAAATCTCACTCACTCCCATTCAGTACACCTTAAATTCTGATGCGAACATTTTAATTCATTCAGCACCTAATCCCAGATATGGGTAAGAAAATGTATGTGAATTTCACTATTTGTGGGGATGATATCGCCAAAGGGTTGTTTTACCGATTACATAATATTGTGTGTGTTTATTTATAGTATTTATACACGTTGTGAACGCATCTGTATAATTTTACTAGGGCCACGATGATAGTACTGGTGATTCTGAACAAAAATTTTCTAATAAACATATGCCCTTTTCTTAACCCTTTCAGAGAAACCGAATGAAAACAAGGAACGGGAAATGTGCAGGTGACGGTAAATCAAGATACTGTTATCGTATGTTTTGTTTAATTGTGTACATTTCCTCACGGTGTGGGGTTGGCTTAAAAGAGAAGTCTACACGCGCAGGGTGAGAGGAACTTCTCGCTCGTATTTACCATGCTTGTGCTCAAGTAAAGCAATGTACTAATGAGCTCAGATCAGCAACACAGCAGCTGTCTATCAGAGCAGCAAAATGCATTGAAGTTGGTGGTGGATTGTATTAACATGTTTTGTGAGGAAATGTACACAATTAAACAAAACATAAGATAACAGTATCGTGATTTACCGTCACCTGCACATTTCCCGTTCCTTGTTATTTTCATTCGGTTTCCCTGAATCTGTTAAGAAAAGGGCATATGTTTATTAGAAAAATTTTGTTCAGAATCACCAGTACTATCACGAGGGACATCATTTAGGAGGGCAAGGGGGGGGGGGCAAATGCCCCACCCCTGGATTTAGAATTTTAAGTGTATAAAACATATTTTTTGTATTTTGTTATTTAAATAATGCTAACTTAAACGCATAAAACTGAAGTTTGATTATTAATAATTTTAATTTATACATGCTTAATTAATAAAAAATATGCAACAAGGTCACTGTCGCCGAAAAAAAGAAATCTTGCCCCCCCCTCCCTTCAAGGTAAACCTGATATGATGACCCTGAATATCACCCCTCAAAGCATGTACCTTTCCTCCCGACTCGCCCTGTATATTTCTCAGTCCTATACTCACTCTGGCTAAACTCGAGTATCCGTTAGCTTTAAACCGTGCAAGCGGGTAGCGCGTGATACCACTGTTGAATTATTTACTTACTTTCTACTGGCTTGCTGTAGTCAAATGTGTGCCGAGACAACCGACGTCCAATCACAGAAGTTACAGTGAAGTAAACGGTATTGGCGTTCAACCTAACCTAGAATATATCAGCAAAATTAACGTATCTCTACGTATTGATAGTGTGTATTTGTTAAGTGTCGTCTCTCGTTTACCAGTGTCAATCCCATTAAGGTTACCGCAACACCTCGTGTTTATGATTTGCGGGTAGAAGCCCAAGACACGTGACAGTCCAAACACCCAATCACTGACTACGAAGCAGAACAGAAGATGAGCGCAAAATACTGGAAGAAACTGGGGCCAAATTCTTTTCGCGAATATTTCGTGGCCCTACATTTTTCTGACGTTCGATTGATACTGTACCACAATATACTTTATTCTCTCCCCACTCATCTGTCACTCCGTGTATTTTATCATAGTTTTTATATTAAATATCAGTATGGAGGACAGAGTGAACAAATATAATAAATGTTGATGTTGCTCAGCATGGTGATGTGAAGTGTCTTCACACATCTTGATATGATGCTCATCTTTGGGCTATTGGTTTTGTTGTGTTATCTAGGTGTTATAAAATTGTAGTATTGAGAATAAGTATGTGTGCAAATGATGAAGCTGTTAAGAATATGACTACTAATTTTTTTCTCTTTAATGTCTATCAATTCGTGTTCTGCAGACCTCTTCATCAACATACGCAGCCTGTCGTACAAACAATGTGATACTGATATAGCATTGTTGTATGATAAAGCTGTGGTAGACCACCAATGTTAGGACGTATAAACCAAGAACCATTTATACTAGGTGATTTGTGGTGGCATGAATAGTTTTTTAGTTGTCATTGCAGAGTAATTTCGACACTAGTATTCGAAATCGGACAAATTCAAGCACGTAGAGGTTATGCTTAGAGACACTGGAAAATCGCGGGAATAGTTGACTGTTTGCAAGGCTCCAACGTGATGTATATAACACTGAATGTTTCGTATCAACATTGGCTATCGTTTATTTGTAGCATTTTTTCTCTCTACAACAGACCCAGTTATAACTGTACAGCTTGAACACACAGCGTGGGTGATTTGTCCCAAAACTCTTCACACGTGTCACGGTTAATATACTACCGTTTATTGGAGACTATTTTACACATTTTCGCGATTTTCCAGTGTCTCTAGTTATGCTACATGATCAGTTGCCACGATATAAACAGTGTATTCGAAAGAACTATGTTTATTTAGTAAAGATGCCGTGTTTACATTAGATCTAATAACCAGCCAACAATGGTGTTCAGTTAGCTGTGATCTCTGAAGAAGATATTGTAAACCAGAAATTTGTCGGGAACACAGCAGAGTTAGAAATTCATTGCTGCGCCCAAGAGAGATGTCGTTGGGTGGAATGCACAGACAATGAGCACACTTGAGGGGAAAAGTATTTATGGGTTGCACAGATTAAAGTAAGCACTTTTGAAAACCGAGTTGCTTTTTATTTTCAGATAATTCATAGTTTCCTGCCACTTGCAGTATAAATGAAGCTACCTTGGTCATAATCAATTCAAATGTTAGCGTCTGAAGTCAAAATAAGTTAAATAATACTTTTTTAAATTGTTGTTCCATAAAAGTCGGTACTCAAAAGTGCTCTCTTTATCACGAACCTCCTATATACATTTCCTGAATATGGGTTTAATATACATAACATGCTCAGTCCTTTTACAAAGACCCAAAGATTTGGAACAATGCTGCAGGAGTGACATTTTAAACCGTCTGGATTTATTTTTTCTTTCTTACCAATACTGTAACGCCTGAACTGCCAATATTGGAACATTCAAACTAACATTAGGAGGAAGCCAGGTCAGAGGAAGGATGTAGGTATGTTGCTTAAAATAATTCTTTATTCTGATTATCTTTATGATAGACATCCTTCTGTTGAAACTTTGTATGTTTTACTTTACCTTATGTCTGTATATAATTTACGAATATTTTTTGCCTTAAAGAGTAGTGTCATTGCGTAGCATAAAGATTGAAGCTAACATTGTGTTCGTGTTTGCAGGATAAATAAGTAATGCATTGATGTATCAGTGTATGAAATTCATTAACATGCACAGATATTTTAATATAAAAATGAAAAATAGTACAACAGCTTTTGACATTTAAGCTTCTCTCCGACTGGAAAATGTTAAAGACACTCGGAAATTTTTAAGTGTTCAGATATGTAAAGGACAGCAATTTCCATCGTCGTTCTAGCCCATACTTCATCCCTCGTAACTGTACTGGTCATTTGCGTTGTTAATATTATACCATACGATGGCAGATTGATCGCTATTTAATTGATCAAATCATGCGTTGTATCCTTTACAATATTGTGTAATTTTAAATCTCGCTCATTCTTTTTGATAGCGTGCATCCCTGATATTTAAATGATGGAGAAACAATAGTGTTTAGTGCATTAAGATTAAAAATGTAACCTAAGATGGTGAAGGACAAGGGTTGGGGTAAGATGGGGATAAAAAAATTGGATGAAGTGTTTCGCAGTGGCTGATTTAGAAACACAATTAGGAGAGGGCTTCCCTAATTGTGTGGATTGTAAAAAATACCAGCCATCTCAAAAGTGTTGTTGTTTACTGTTACAGAACATTAAAAATAAAAAACGTACAAGTAGGACACATTAAGTGTACTTGAATCATCATAGAACAAAACTCCAGTTTCCTTAAGGCGACTAGACATACTTTAGGTACATAATGTTGAACACGATTTGGGGGGGGGGGGGGCGTCTTCAGTCCGGTAGCTACTCCCTTAAATCCGC
>PNEQ01062413.1:58140-109546 GCA_003012365.1 Medauroidea extradentata | reverse complement strand
GATTACACTTGCATTTAGTTGTCTCCATATTATTGGCTCATTGCCCTCCAGGAGGTAACAAATAAGTCAAGAACCAATTCTGGAATGGACACAAATTAACCAATGTTTGAAACCTAGCTTGCACCCAAAAGAAAGCACTAATTTTTCAGGTCTTTATGTATATAGATTAATTGTTCCACATACAACACAGAGTTGCGTATCGTCACGTCTTACCGCCACTTCGCATGAACACATCCTTTATATATTATATATATATATATACACTTACTTAACTGTTTTGTAATTTTATTGAATTACACGTACGCTGTTTGTCCAAACTAAATCAAGAAAAAATCTTTACTTTTTTTTTAAGCGAGTTATCTCAAAATAATTATATTTACAAATCAACGTTTGTTTTGTTATGGGTCTTTTATTTACTACTTCATACTACGCAACAGTTATCGGCAACATGCCGACAATTCTGGTATTGTCTAACCTACATACATAATAACACATAAAATGTATGTATGAAAAGGAGGATTGGTGGTTCAGTTAAATTTTTCCAAGGCACCGGTCATGTAAACTCGGGGCTCGTTTTAATGCCCTTTATGTGTTTAATTGCTGATTGAAAGGTCATAAGTGCATTTGTCCTAAGTTTAATAGCTAGTAGCAGAGTGCTTGACAGTGGCGTGTTATGCTGGAGAGTAAGTGTTGCCAATATGATGTGGAGAGCTTGGCTGAGCGCCAGTTTGTCGCGTGTATCCAGCTTGCTGACTGCAGTGATGTGTCTCTGTGTGTTGTCCAGCCGCCGGCCTGGAGCCCGGCATCGATCTGCTGGAGTCCCTCCAGCTGCACAACTCTAGTAGGCAGGGCGTGAGTTCGACCCCCGGCCCTCAGGGACTGCGGCCCGCCGTCTACCTGCAGGGTGAGTACCCACTACCATGTTGGACTCACTTCTCGCCTGTCTGTCATTTAACAACCTCTATATTATCAAGATTATAACATTGTGACAAAGAAACACGCTTGAAGAAGGTTTCACTACACAATAATTAGCAGAGAAATACTCAATGACAATCCTTGATAGATGGTACACGCCAACTTCAGGAGTAAATATTTGTCCAAAATCACTAATTCGTTTCGTGTGAACTCTTGCGCCGCAGTTAAATGCACGAGGGTCCTGCGTCAGAGATAGTGCCTCAGAAGTTCGTAACACTGGAAACAATTTTGTTTAATACGCTGGCTAAAACTATTGTCTAGGATTATTATTGTTTAATTTTCGAAAGTTGACTTCCAGAAACTTACAGTTATAGATTAATGCTTACTGCGTTGAAATATGTACCACGTCCTCTTAAGGTGGCCGCCTGGGTGAGCGTATTTTGCGTGTTCAAGGCCTTGAAGTACAGAAGCGGTAAGGACGACACTGCACGGATCTCACGCCTCATCATAGTCTCTAGGCGCAAGTCACTGGACTGGCTGCTGTCTTCTCGCCGACAACTACCTTGTATGAGACATTCCGTGGTGTCAGTTGGTTTTAGTGGCGTACTTAAAACCGTTAAGTGCAAATTTGGACGTTTACGACTCATTACGCAAAAACTATGACATATACAAAAGTCTCCTAAGAGGAAGATTTAATCACAATTTATTTCTAAAATAAGAAAAAAAAATATTTGGTTCAAATATAAAAATAAATGAAGACGTTGACAACTGAGGTGAACCAAGCCCTTAAGTGAGAACACGCCCAGCTGTCGCTCAAAGTGTATGTCCGTCTTCAGATGTTCAGGTCTCGTTTATGTAGGGAAGCTTCTTAATGCCCGCGATTTTCTCAACCTAGGTTCCTAGTCGGGTTTAATGTGTTGATACCACGTGCCGTGTAAGTTACAAACTGCACTGATATAAACATTTCTTATTGCCAGTGTGCGAATCAGTTGGGGAGGGGGGAGGGATGCCAGGGAATTCCCCCTCTCATAATTATTTTTCCCTGGCACATATCATGGAAATTCTTACCATGCCAGGGAAAGTGCTTTCCTTCCTCCCTCCTGAAATTTATTAAATTATTTAAATTTATTACTCCTGATATTGTTTGAATGTTTCTTGCAATGGGACAGAACGACAAACTGTACTATTGCGGACATACGCCATTGCGACATATGTCCACAATAGTATAGTTTGTTACTCCGGATATTATATACATGTAAATATATTACAGAAGATAAGATTTCGGGTTTGATGTATTTGTCTTTGTGAAATCCTTCGCACTCAAAATAAATTATCTCTGAAAAGAAAATTTCATTTTCAGCTACCGATATATATTGTATTTAGGCACTAAAAACACTTAAATAGCACCATTTTGCATTTAGAAAACCAAATTTTTCCGGGGGAGGATCCCCGGACCCCCTCCCCCGCTTTATTTTCCGTTCATATGTGTGATCATCCCCCCCCACCCAGAAAAACTTAATTCTCACACTCCTTATAGCATATACATAAAGACTTTCTTTCCTGTCAACAGGCTAATTCACAGCTAAGAAAACTTGACTGTCACTAAACACAGCACAACACTTGAGCAGAGCCGCCATAGATTGACGATAATCTTAACTATCCTGTTATCTTCCCTCACATTCTACGAACCCACAGCATCATTACTTTTTACTAAAACCCAGAATAATCTGTACCTGGTACCGAGACGAGGTATGGCAGCATCGTCACATGTTGATGTTGGTTCATGGTTGGTACGGAATACAGGTTCTCTTGAATAATGCAGCACGTTTACTTACAGGGAAGCAAAGAACGAGGAACATGTGTGCTCTGTGACACTTAGTCGCCGCTCTTTCACCGAGGGACTCGTCTAGGGGTAGTTTTTATCTCAGTGCGTGCAGGACGAGCTGAATGGCTGGAGGTGTCAGGCAGATAACAGTGTGAACTCGCCTAAACCAACACTCTCTCCCCACTCCCCCATTCAACCAGGAGGGCGCCGCCTACGACTGTTTGATGAATATCTTATCTGGCGTGACTACGTGTGTGTGTTGTGATCCTGCCTCATCCAACACCCCTAGCTTCGCCAGGCCAACACTTTCCCCTTGGCGCACCCCAGCTCACAGACAACCCCGGCCCTATCTCATCTTCGTCATTTACTGTGTTGACACTGCACCGCCTCGCGGCAATTTCAACCGGCTCGCCCGCGCACCGAGCAAACAGCCACGGGGCTGTTGCTGTTTGTTTTCGTCTCTCCAGCAAGGGCGATATTCTTCCAGGAAAGAGCGAAAGCTATCGCAATAGCCCGCAGTGCACCAGCGCTGACGCCCTTACTCGCTATACAAAGCTGCAGCTGATGGATGGACGTTGTTTCGCAGGCTGGGAACACGAGGATACATCTAGAATGAAACCCGTGGCAAGGAACACAGCCATAACAATGTCTCAAATACAAGATGTCTTCAACTTGTAGATTTTTGAGACTGTAAATCGAGTATTCTTAGGTATAGAACCAATGGTAAGGGACTTCTTCAAACAACGTCCGCCTGGTATCAGAAGATGGTATCTCTGAGAAATTGTGCAAAGTTTCGACCACCAGTATAAATACGTGAACTAGGCAAATATTAAAAATAGCTGCTTATCGTGTACAAGCCGAATTAATGATTTTAGACATGTAGTTAGCTAATGGAAAATGTTTCTCTTTGTTTCTACAATGGTTACAAGAGTCCGAAGTAGAAAAACCGCTAGGTTAAGTTAGTTTATGTTATTTTAAGTTAGGTTAAGTTAGGTTAGGTAACCTAACCTGACCTAACATAAAGTTAGATTAGGAAAGGTTACCTAACCTAATGTAACCTAACCTAACCAACCCAAACTAACTTAAAGAAAAATTTTATTTACGTATGGCTACTAGTAACGACTATAGAAACGTTCATCAGAATAACTATGCATCTAAAATCAATAGTTTGGCCGGTACACAATGAATAGCTGTTCTTAATATTTACTTTTAACGACCTTGGGGTTTTGCGAACTTACTTGAGGTCGTCTTCTGGGTGAAGGTATTTAGCGTATTTGAGGCCTGGAAGTGCGGAAGTGGTAAGGACGAAATAACACGCATATCACGCCTCTTCCTAGCCTCTAGGCGCAAGTCACTTAACATACATGCAATCTTCTCCTCTACGAGACATTCAGTGGTTAATCTATCATATTATGACGTCATATAGACAATAAAGGTGTATTGTACATTGAGAGACGTGAACTTTTCGCGAAAAGAATTTTGCCCCACTTTGTTCCAGTGCCTTATGTGCACGTCTGCAGTTCTGCTTCATAGATATTGGCAGCGTGCCTTTGAACGGTGACGTTTCTCATTTGACTGTACCAATCACAATAAGGTTACTGTAACACCACACGTCTGTGATTTGCGTGTAAAACCCCACGACACACGAATGTCAAAACATCCAATCTCTGACCGTGTAGCAAGTCTGCAGACGTGCACACAAGTCACTGACACAAAGTGAGGCAAATTTCTTTTCGCGAAAAGTTCATGTGTCTATACATTACTATACCTTTGAAAATATTCTGCACCAAGACTTTCATTCCTAAAAAGTAACGCAAAAAAACACTAATTTTTTGCGAAAAAAATTAACTTTAGAGCTAAACGGAAACCTTGAAATGGGCATAAACATGGTTCTTTGAATGTTATTCCCTAGAAGGCATCATTTAAGCGCACTAAACAGTTTTGAATACTCTGATAACAGCTGAAGCTCTATACGCCGTTCAGCGACCTTGCCATACGGCCATCGTAATGACTCATGGGGCCAGCTTAGACCATACAAACTAATTCAGCATGGACGGGCGTTTCATAACGCGTTTATTTCCTCTATTGGTTCCATATGTCAAAATACGTAGTTTAAAGTCCTCTATCATCGTATAATTAAGACAATTTAAATATACTTCGTCTAAAAACCCGGTGTAAAGATTAAAATCACACGCGGGATCTAATTTGAAAAAAATGAAAATTACGTTACAAATTATGTTTAACACGTCTATCGTTCCAGACAGTCGGTCCGATAAATGTTATTTAACGAGATAGATAGATACATAATCTGTAGCGAAAAACATACGTAAGTAACGTTTATTGAAATGGGCTTGAGTTCCTTTTTACGAAGTATTTCATATGTTTGTCTCTATTCAATTTCTGTACTGTAAACGAAGGTATTAAAAGGAGGCCTAATTGGCTGCCAAAATTCGCGAATTAGTCACAAGATATATTTTAACGGCGCGTAATTTTCTGGTAAAATAATTCTGTGACACATTTAACATGATTCTTCCAACTATTACGAGCTGGTAACGGAAGAACAGTATTTAGAAGATAAATACTTTCATAAGAGCTGGCGACAAATGTGTGAATGATTTTGATTACCGGTATTTATGTGCCATAATTGTTGGTACGTTAATTAAAGAACATATTTGCACATTACTAACAATATTAATTAATCACGATCAGTAAATCAAATGAAATACATTATAAATATATTATAATTTCACTTCTTTGGCCATTTCCTAAATGCGAGTTTTCATTTGCGTAGTAAGAATAAATGTGTTTTTAATACCAATTTCTTAAGCCTTTGATCGCTCTGATTGGCTATACTACGTTGCCGTTAAAAAAAAAAAAATTTCAAATAAGCTGCTATGATGTTGAAACCTTACGACCGTTTGATGCTTATCTACGTGCGTTACAATGTAATGTAATCCTATTTTCAAGAAGCACGAAAGCCCGAACTGCACACAACAGTAAAATAAGTATAATCACAGATTAATTAGTATGCAACATTTGTTTACTATTAATTACACCTGTCTCGCAGATTTTCAAAAATTTTACAGTGCACGTTCAGGCAGACAAGTTTTAGAGATTTTTGATGGTCGCAATAAAGGTTTTAGCAGATATATTAATGTAAATGTAAATGAAACCCTTTTCATTGTTGCAGCCCGTGATAAAATTTGTATTAAAAGGTTAGTTAACAGTGACGGTCTCAAATAAATATCACAATACTAAGAATATTGAACACTCAAGTCGATATGAACTCTACAGGTTCAAAGTTAAGACCATGCCTTCTTGTTTCTACTTTATTTGCGATATTTATTTTTTTACTACTAAACGAGAGCAGATATCAAAATTTTGTTCGGCAGATTTGTTTGAAATCGTCTTCTCCATATTGCATGATTTTTTAAGGCAATAAATACTATGGTTTTGGCTAATTATATGATTAACTAAATTCTGGTTAGTTGACTTTTTAGTCGATACCGTATAATTTCTTGTTTTGAAAAAAAAAGTAGTTATCGCGGCAAAAACTATTTTAAACAAAACTGCCAAACAGATTTTTGATATCTGCTGTCGTTTAAGTAAAAAAACAATACTACCGCAAACAGAAGAAACAAGAGAGTAAAACTGGTTTCGTATACGTTACACTTGTTTGTTATGAAAACAGTATTTGAAAATATACGTTCGCTTTGCCAAAGTTTGTAATGGCTCTCGTCTTCTATGTTTTCTTTGTCGTTCGTCGCAATTCATTTCGCCAGTTTCAATTACCGTGATCCATGGTCGGTCACCGTAACTGTAAACGTGTGTATCCATTAATATGTTTAACGCATCATTAGTAGTAATGTTGGATGATTTTATTTTTCGTTAATTTTTGTTAATTCTGTCAATAAAAGTGTAAAATTTGTGATTATAGCGTGAATTCTATCTACCACTGCGCTACAGTGCAAGCGTAACAACTGAACTGTATATATTAATGCTCTGCTGACTTATCTGAGCGTTTGCATGCCAGTGTGAACTGCAGCGTACACACAATTGTTCTATGAGCTGGAAATATTTGTTAAAGGTTGGTGTTAAATGTTCTTGAGGGGGCGTGGTACATAATTCAACGCTAAAAGCATTAATCTATAACTGTAGGTTTCTTGAAGCCAATTAGCAAAAAAAAAAAATAGCAATCCTAGACAATAGTAATAGCAAACGTTTTAAACAAAATTGTTTCCAGTGTTACAAACTTCTGAGGCACAATCTCTGACGCCGGAACCTCGTTCGTGCATTTAACTGCGGCGCAAGAGATCACGCGTAACAACTTAGTAATTCTGGATAAAAATTTACTCACAATGTTGGCAAATACCATTATCTAGGATTGTCATTGAGTATTTTATCGATATTGGCTTCGAAAAAAGTGTAGAAATTAATTGATGTTTTCAGTGTTTATTTATCTACCTCGCACTCTTAATATTGTGAGCCTGGCATACAGCGTGGCGAAACTTGGGCGAGCTAAAATGGCAAACAGTGACGATATTATTCAGTCACAAGCGAATGTACTTCACCATGATGACCCTCAGATAATTTATGTGTGTGCGTGTGTGAGCGCGCCCTTGCGAGGGAGAAAGAGACAGTCGCTAGCAGAAGGTTTCTGGGTCACTGCTTTTGCGTGATTGCCTGTCAGTCATCATTTTCATATTCAAGGGCGGAGATCTAAAAATAATAAAACACTTTACGAAATTAGATCATTCGTAACGGAAATGAGCTTGCACATGAATTCACATGTACCGGGTATTCGGCAGATTAATGCACGATATCCAAACACAGTTTCTCTGAACTAATTAAAATGCTAATACATTCGTAGCTGGAAAAGTATTACTAGCCAATGTAAAATATGTCTTGATGTTATGGGACCAGACGTATATGACAGGTTGCATAGCACTAGGCGCGCAACATTCAAACTACATAGTGCACTTTGCCAATCAATGAGTGAGGTAGCGTTATGTCAACACGTTGGACACATAGTTGTGAGGACTCAGGTTCGATTCACGGCTCCGGCCATCTGAATTTCGTTATCCAAGACTTTCAGAAATTGCTTCAGGTGAATGTTTGGGTGGTTGATTAGCTTCTGCTATGGCCGATTGCTCACCGAGAAAAAGTTTTGTTCCAGTCAACCGTGTATACGTTTTTTATGACGAAACAAGTATGTTTTTGATCCAACAAAATCTTTGTTGCTTTAGCAATATATGAAATGTGTCAAATATTGGTGTTGTTGTTCTAACATAACTGACATTCAAATGGATTTAGCCATTTTGTTGAGAGAACTAAACCCGCATGATGAAATGTACTGGGTAGTGTCTACCAGGTGAGTATACTATGTACATAAAGGTTGAACTAGTGTGTGTGAAGAAACTCTGTGTGATACTGTCTTACCATTCTCCAAGGTACTGACATTTTCAGTGCACACAACCTGAAAACCATTTTATTCTCTACACCATCAGACATATACCTAGGCCTACATTAATTTTCAAAGACAGAAAAACACCCATTAAATGCAAATAAAAGTGTTTACTTAACAGTATTTTAAACGCTGGGTCTGAACACCAAATTGCATAACGGCCACTGTGAATATAATTTATGTAGAGATAATTGAATTAAATCAAGAAAAATTGCCAGTGTTTACCTTTAAAAAATTACTGCCAACCTAACAGCCAGCCTTTCTTTATATTGTGTTAATATACAGACGTTGGTGTAAGTAGGTGTAGGCCTATTCATGTTCTATCCTTTCCATCTGTCACAATAGGATAATTTATACTTTACTACAACCTTGAAATTTAGGCAACGAGAATCTATAAATCTCAGGGATTAACGAGAGCAAAATTTAGGTAGTTATTTTAGTCCGAAAGTCAGGTTGAAAATTAGGTTTCCTTCGGCTTAGCGTCGGCAGTTGTTATGTGGCGTCATCACCATCAAACTGATTGTAATCTTAGCTGGCATTTGGGATTATTCCTAGGCGTGAAGTTCTTGAAGATCTTGTTGAATGGTGGGCCTCAGGCACACCTACGACCACGTCGTACATCTCGGCATCGGCTTCATTGAGAAAGCACTCGCAGGACTATCTTGAAGGACTCGATCACCGATAAATAACGCCTCCTTCTTCATTCCATTCCGACTCAAAAAGCCACGCTATGTCGTAGTTTTAACCCAAGCTACCAAGAAGTCATTATTGTTCAAAAATCGTACATTCCCGTCAGCGAATCAGTAATAGGTTGTGTTTAAATTTGCGCACGAGGCGCTGTTGCTATGGCAACGGGAAAACAAACTGCCAAAGAAAAATAAACATACGGCCATTTATACTAGGTCTGGCTATAGTACAAATAAAACTAATGCGGAAATATTCACTTACCCGGAAATAAATACTAGTGAAGTTTGCAGGTCAAAATCAACAGACAAAATTAACATTCTCTGGCTGGCAATTAACTAGGTTAACAAGAGTATAAATGCTAAGTGGCCCTTAAACACATAAATACATTCAAATCAATTGCAGTGGATGCTAATACAATTATTATGTACATTAAAATTAAGCAGTACACGTTACAATGGCAAGCAAATATTTGGTTGATTCAAATTCCACAATGTTGTCTCGCCATATACAAACAAGTACACGGTTGAATGTACCAAACTTTTTTCTCTGTGTAGAGACATCTGATTTTCGATAAAAATTGTTAATTATTAATAATTTTTTACTATTTTGGCTACACCGCAACTGCCATTTTCTGACTTTGATAGGTGATTATGCTAAACTATGGTACCTAATTTTTTTATTTGGGGAAATTACATGTTATCTGACGTGTGAAAGTTGAACAGTGTTTGGTACAAATATAAAATTTTGCATTTTTACGGGTTCAACGTCCTTAATTGGTTTTGGTAGGCAAATTGCCTGACATTGTTTGGTAGTAATTTAATGAAATCTATATTTTGTAAAAAGTCAGTTAAATATAATTACACCTTAAAACTTGAGTTTGATCAAAGTTATGTGATTCACTGCTGAAAAATGTGTGTGTGTGGAACTCTAACTGACCTTACTAAATTCGTCATCAATTTGTAGCTTACCTTAACAGGTAAAGTTCCTGGGAAATTTCTTGCCCATGATCTATTTTTAAAGACATGGCAATGATTTTGTTAAAATAACTGCAATCCCAATATATAAAATGAAGTGTCCTGACTGACACACTCACTCACTCACCAACGCACAGCCCGAACCGCTGAACCTAGAACCATGAAATTTTGAGGGAAGCTTTCCCTTACCCCATAGGCACCCACTAAGAATGTATTTTTCGAAATTCCATATTAAGGGGGTGAAAAGGGGTGAAATGTGAGTTCAAAGAATCCGTGATATCTCATTAACCGGGAAAGCTATCATAAAATTTTTAACTTCAAAATATTACCCAAGCAAATGCATATTTGTGAATTTTTCGATTTTGCAAAATTCGAAAATTAAGGGGGTGAAAAGTCATAAAAAGTGTTTTTCATTAATCCGTGATTCCTCCTAAACCATTTCAGATAGTGAGGTGATTTTTTTCTTTAAAATGATGCTGAAGTAAATATCTAAAAAATATTTTTAGAATTTTTCGAAATTCGTCTTTGAAAGAGCTTTAAAAAAAGTAAAACGTGTTTTTAACTAATCCCACTTGTCTCCTAAACCAGTGAAAATATTGAAATGGTTTTTGCTTTAAAATAAATATTACGTAAATATCAAAAAGTTACCTTCAGGATTTTTCGAAATTCGTCCTTGGAAGCTGTCAAAAAATAAAACGTGTTTTCAAATAACCATATGTACCGCTATACCCGTTGAGATATCGAGGTGATTTTTTGATAAGAATGAAGCCTATGCAAATATCCACAAATCAAATTCAGGATTTTATGAAATTCGAAAATTTAGGATGTGAAAAGCAATAAAATGTTACAGTCTCCCGAAAAAAGAGAATGATCACGGATAAATAATTCAACAATTGTTTATTTTTGCCAACCTACTCACAAATAAAACCTCTTTGGACTGTAGCCTGTACATACGAATGAATTATCACGGCCTGCCGTTAAGCATTCACTCAGGTATTGTATAAAGTTTGTGGTGTGGGAGGAGTGGGGTTACGGGTTCGTATCCCGTGCAAGACTTTGCGATGGGCATTACTATGACATCATACGAGCATATTGCGCGCGCTCTTTACACTGAGCTAAGACAATTTATAGTTCACTGTTACTGACTGCGCTAGCTGTTAAATGCCTTCATCGCATATTTTATCCAGAGTTACTGTTTACACTACATAATTTCACGCGGGCAAAGCCGCAGCCGGGCAGCTATTTTATAGAGGAATAAAGATGAATTAAAAACAAAGATGTTCTGAAATTAGACTAAAGTACGGTCATGGATAAAGCTGTTTGTAATTGTTGTTTTACAGATAATATAGTAACACAATCAATTAATACGTAATTAAAAGTTAGTAACTCTTTTCTATAGTACACGCGGGCGAAACCGCAAAGGGACAGCTAGTATCCTAAACATAATGTAAACATCTATAACAATTACTGTTTTAATGCTTATATGTATTATCTAAGATTGTTTTGAGCTGTTACTAAAATTGGTAATGATCTAAGACTATAAGCATGTAAATTTTTAAATTTTGTTTTGGTATATAGTAATTTCTATGATCACGAATACTATATGATTATTCGATATATCGAATGACAGTTTGGTTGTCGCTATTACTTTGGACAGTTCCTTCGACAATCTGTTTTGTAGAAGAAACAAAGAGCCTTGTTCCTATTTACACACCAGATGGTAACTTCTTCAGAACAGATTGTTGAAGGAACTGTCCGGAGTATTACCGACAACCAAACTGTTTTGTTGTCCCTATTTTAACAGAAGTATGGTACCTACAACTATATATTTTTCAGTGAAGCACCCAGATAAATTTAAAAAAAAAGTTATTAATGTAATACTTATGTTAGTTGTATAATACGCAATGCTTTATGGTGGATAATTTAGATTTTCTCTAATAAATATGGAGCTCTGCACCAGTGTTCAACTTAATGTATTGAATTTTGGTACTGCCTGAGATTCACATTTTTTAATTTAGTTTTCCCAATTGCAACTTGTGTTAAGGTTACACAGTTACAGTAATAATACGTTCAATTAAGATTGAGGCAACCGAGTATTGGCAAACATTTAATTTTCGACACACTTTTCTAACGTAATAGGAAAATTTAAAACCTTGCATCTCTATTATGTAAATGAGGACGAATTTCGTTATTTCAAATTATATAAAAATAATTGAGACCACTGAGACCTACCTGTGGCCAAATCATGATCACAGAAAAGCAACAGCAGAAACACAGGACTTAATTACCGCTACCCTAGTTCTTTCTTTAGTTTTCCATAATCAACCTAGGGAGTGTAACCATATCAACAACCAAAAATTACATTTTTTTGGTGTCTGAAACCTTTTAGTATGTGTGTTAAACAAAAAATATTGAATATTGATAGAAATATAGAAATATTTATTTATATTCTTTTTATTTATATTTTTGTTCATTCTGAATAATACATTAATACTATACAAACGTCAACATTAGAAAAATACTCAGGTACACAGGACTGCCAAAGCATGACAATATATGCAATAAATATTAAACACGAGTGAGAATTACAGCATCTGTCAAAACTCGATAATTGCATAAGTATCACAATATTTGATAACTGAGGTACACACGACTGCCTAAGCATGACTATATATAAAACAAATATCCAGTACAGCTGTTAATAACATCATCTAGCAAAACCCGATGAATATCTCAAGTACAATATGATTTTCATGAAAAATCATAACAAAAATAATTTTCAATCTGTTTCAATTTTAGGAGCTCACAAACATTACTTTACCTACAATTTACGGACATTGGGAAATATATAACCTTCATGACCGATTAAATGTTTTATTTAATTTCCTTACAAAACACGATTAATAATTTTAAAGATAACTTCCTTGAAAAACGTGATGAAAATGGACACAGGCGCAGCAACACCTACAATAAGAAGCTTAATGTTCCTACCGCCAATTAAAGGGCATAACTAAGAAGCTTCAAGAGGAACTATAGTAAAATAAGTCTTAATTTCAAATTATTCATAATATCATTACGCAACCTACAACGCCTGACCTCCTAGCCATTATGGCCTACCAATACTTAACTTAAACTAACAGCGTCATTACCCAAGCCTGTCTACCGAACCCAGCAAAAATCTTGTCATATATAGTCGTTCCCTCACTCCCCTACATTCTCAAGAAAGTGGTGGGATGATCCAGATTTAAAGGAAAGTCTGTTGAAAAACCACGTCGCGCATCGGTGATTGAAGCTTTAAGCGACCAGAAGCTTCTCTAACATTATCCAGCAATACTGCTAAGTTCCCTTCCTCTGCTGCATCGCCATTTCCCCCATAAAATCCATGTGTAAACCAAGCAGAAGGCAAGAGCAGAGGAGGGCAGTCTCTTCCACCGTCTTCTTCGGCGTTGGATGAACAGATGATAACAGGAGTCAAGGAATTCCAGAAAATCAATCATCAGCGTCTTCAGATCCCAGTCTCAGTAGCATCCATCTCAGCGTCACTTCCAACTGATGAAAGGTTCATGACTGAGAACAAAAATATATGACCAGGATTAATTACTGAGCTGATATAAGGCTTGCCCTTCCCCTAGGAGCCGATTCCCCAACAAAAAATTGTGAGCTCCACACAAACACATTACAAACCATGGAGATCAGACTTGGTGTTTGAGAAAATATGCTTTAATATGATCTATATGAACCTTAAATATTTTTGGGGATAATCTAGATCCTGTAGCAATAAAGTAATTGGAGTCAAAAACTTTACCAAAGAATAAGGCCTAAGCCAACTGTAAGTAGAAACCATCATGTCATAATAATCAGAAAACGAGCAATCAATTGGAATTTGACATTTGCATTATATACGTGAAATATATTGTAACAATTATTGATTACTGTATCATATAAATTTATTCGAAACTAAGCAAGGAACATCAACATTTTCACTATATTTTGTACAAGACCATTACACATTTTTTAATTTATGTTTCTATGTAACCAGCATTTTAACGAAACTTCTCTTAAACTCATCGAAAGTATAACGTTTGTGATAAAATGCATGATTTTAAAATATATCTTAACAAGTCTTGTCATATAATATTGAGCGAGTTTACGTACATTTCTTTAACAATACACTCTACAGCTTGATAGACAAAACACATAGTGGGTTTGCTTTGCAAATACATTGCATACGTCCAAAATATTACAAAATACAAGATTTTAAATCATTATTTGACTACAGCAAACCTTTTTTAGTAAACGAGTACTGCTTATTAAAGTATGAGACAGTGTTAATACGAATAACGCTGTGCGGAAACAGATGGAATAAAACTGCACCACCAGACGAAATTGTCCCAGCAGTCACTTGCTGGCCTCAGTAACTGGATCTTATATTTGAGCAGAACATCAGTGCTATATTCCGCTGTTCTTTCCAAGTGAGCGACTGTGAATATACCACTCTTATACTAGAAATACGTGTGACAATTGCTGAAACTGCGACTAGGAAGTCCATGACGAAGGTTAAACTTGTATATCTTTCTCCCTCCCCTCTTCTATATGTCCACCTTGTCGACATGGTGACCAAACACACATGGTGAATTTCAGATCCTACCCTGTGTCGTACCAAGGACGAGTTCACTTAATTGATTGATTCTCTCCAGATAACTAAAATAATTGCCTTCTATACATTTACATAGAATTATGCCTTCTTTAATTACCTAGGCTCTGTGTCGGCCAATTCATTTCCTCACCCCCTTTCGTCCATCTCCCAAAAACGGTTCAGACAGCTTGTTTACATCTATTGCAGGGTTAGAGTTGCAACAATTAACTTGCATAATGCCCCCGAAGGTGCGGTATTTCGTGTAACATGCATAGGCAGGGATGCACTCGCCTATTTCCCAACATTGTAACGAGTGCCGGATGTTTTGATTTTGTTTCATAAACCACGGATAAATATCCCAAATGAAACAGGGCTTCGAAATTCGGTTTTCAGTGTGCACAACTGTGTTATTAGATATTTTTATGTGAATGTAAAATTCTTTATTTCTCCTAAAACCGGTACCGGGACGAGTTCAAGCGCAGTCCAACTCGTATGACAGTTTCGCTAAATGTTTTGATACTTTATATCACATATGTAACAATATGACTTATATAGCAGGTCATCTTACGATTGACTTGTTAGTTAACTTCTTGGTCACGTGATTCAGTTTAATTTAGCGTAGTATTTTACAGTAAATTGGATGGAAACTTGCAAAATACAAAAAATCCGACACCATTAAAATAAGTTCATACTGAATAAATTAATTCTTATGTGATTGAAATACAAGCTGTAACGAAGCCGTAATAGTGCCACACTGTCATCAAGAGGTAAAACACAAGGCGTTCGCTGTGAGGCAGTGAAGTGACGTCAGCTGTAGCCCTATAGTAGATGCGTGCAGTACTTACTGTAAGCGATCACATACTATGCATTTACGAAACCTCACTGTGGTAGGGTAGGTAAGACAACATTTCAGCTTTCGTCACATAAACGTAATCCAGATAACGTATAACCGTGACCAATTTTTCATCTGATAGATTTTCATTTAATTTTCATTTAATTTTATTTAATATTCAAGACCATAATTTACATGTTGGTACTGGACATATCAAAAAGTACAGTGAAAAAAAATGTTGCACTTTTACAAAGAAAATCTTTGGAACCCCAGTTGCTAAAGAAATGCTTTGTAAAACTACAATGGTTGTCCTTGTAATAAAATACAAAACATATGTTCGTAAAATTACAACGAATAACCTTGTAGTTGTACTTTCAATAAGAAAAATAAATAAATTTAAATGCTCATTATACTTCATAAATAACACAGAACACATTTATCAAATAATTTTTTAATAAAGGACGTTTATATGAAATTACTTTGAAAATAAACGAAATTTCGGAGGTGCTAAGTTTCGAACCACTCTCCGCGCGCTTCGATTCTACGCACCTTATCCCTAGACCACTGTGACTTTGTATTGCTTTGTCTTTATTTGTTTGTAAAAAGTCTATGTACAGTTCAATAATAATAATTTCTTTTAAAGCACGCAATTAATAAAACATTCACTTTATTCCAGAAAATTGTTTTCCAGAGGTTGTGATTCTTGTATAAGTTATTTCCGGTGAACCTATGATTTTGGTAGACTGCACATTTTTTTTTAAGATTTTCGCAATCAAAATCGTTTTTACATTATAATCTAATAATTTTACAAGGAAAATGTTTCAACATTTACAAAAGTTTGTACAACTACAAAGAAGTGCCTTGTCATATTTTACAAAAAATATTTACAGTTCAGGAACTGTCGGTATATAGGCACAAAGAATTTCTTTGTAGTATTACAAAGTTTATCTTTGTAACATTATAAACTGATGATTTCTCAAAGAAAATCTTTGTACTTTTACAAGGAATTGTAAAAGTACAAAGAAAATGTTTGTAAATTTTACAATTTTTTTATAGTGTACAATATCAGTTTTTCGGAAGATATAAAATTAGAGAATAGATACATTTCCATACTAAAACAATAGTATAACAGCCTTACGAATGGAGAAAAAAACTTGTATACAATACTTAACTAATACACATGGCTAGAATACAAACATATACAAATAGCAAAAATCTAAAAAATCAGTTATGTAAGAAGCATTATCCAACCTTCAATTCTAAATTGTGTTGAGAAAAATATTCATCAACGCTATAGTAACATTGCTCAGTCAAAAAACTAATAATGCTAATATGATCTTTTTATACTCATTAATACTTTTTGTTGTGAAAGGTAGTTGATTATAAAGTTTTATATCATAGTTCTATACTGATTTAATAGTGGACCTAAATGCATTATTTACGAAGTTTATATGAATATTATATTTAGATCTTGTATAGTGATGATGAATGTGAGTATTTGATTGATAGTTCATGCTGTGAATATTTTTCTTAACAAATAATATTGCTTCTTCGTCGAACAACTCCTCACGAACAGTACTTTCGAGCAGGGTAAGCGACGGTTAGCAAACGAAAGTCGCGATTTGGCGCGAAAAAAAAAATGTAAAAAGTAGGCATACACGTAACCAAAACCAGAACGAAGTGAAAATGAATGCCTTAAGTTCAAAATATCGAAGTAACAAGAACGAAACGAATATATGTAACATAAATTATACGACGCGTACAGAATGTGTTGCAAGACGTAGCATTTTGCAAAATATTTAACAGGCATAACATATGTATCTTTTTTGGTCTCCTCCATCTTAAAACCCTGAACAGTATTACAGATGTTCGTCAAGATCCTGGTGAATGACAAAATGAAGTCACGTGACTGAGAATATGTCCCCTACTCGTGAGCTTTCGTGAACACCTACTGTGTTGTTTTGTACTCGTGTTTTAGTCAATGTGTTTACTAACGCGTGTATGATGTATTGCCAACACACCATACATTGTCACGTCGCCAGTGACCACTGTGTTTGTGTTTTTGAAGGAAGCTGTAGGCGTTGGCTAGTTGCACAATAAAAGCATCTTACGACTTACTGAGCACGAGTGCATCAGAACGCCATGTGACATTCCAATGAAAAAACAGGAATTTACCTCTGTATTACGTTTATTCTTATTGTGCTTTACGCCGCCTCAACATCGTGGAATAGAGACGGTTTAACCACAACTTTACACAAGTTTCATTTTATGTGAGATAATATAAATGTTGGGTAAGTTAAAAGTATGACTTTGATGTAGGTGTGTTATTATGGATAAAAAGTACAGGAACATACAGACTATATTTATAGAAAAAAATTACTGGAATGTTATGAGAAGTTGTAATGTCTACTAGTTAAACAAAATTGGTATAATTTAGTAAATAAGTAAACACATTGTAATAAATCTCTTTACCATTCGTTGTGATTAAATAGAATGCACCTTGTAAATACAGTAAGTTAGGTTAGAATACTCGTAGAGAGTCATTATAAATTTCATTGTATTCAAAATTGTCTGTTTAATCTTACCCAGACACAATAATTTGTTGTATGCCATTTATATTCAATTTAGTGTTGTGTACTGGCGAGAGGTTCAGGATTAGTAAAGTATTTTTAAATTGTTTCACGGCCAGTAAATTCTTCACGCAGCTGGGAAGGGAGAGCTGTAAACATAAGATACTGGCTATCCTGAGACCGTGAGCTGGCTGGCGCACAGTGGGGCAGATGACTCAAATCTGCGGCCAAAACCCAAAAATTTAAATTCACAAATAGATGATTTTTATAGAGAAAAATTAATAGATTTGGCCATTCCGAATGAGAATAATAAGCACAGTATGTCATCGTTCTGTGGCAGTTACAACAGCTGAAAGATGATCATTCCATGTGGTGTTAGAATGATGGATTTTTTAGGCTATAGTTACAGGAACCACATAATTTCTTTTTACACTATACATCCCTTTTGCACATTTTATTACTTTCTTCAGGCCCTAAATGGTCTTCGATTAAAACTCCTCCACGCAAACACCATTCATCTTTGCCTAAACCAGTACTTGCTTTGCTTGAAGATCTGGAAACCAGCCTTCGCGGCTGTAGTAGTAGCCGCAGCAGCAATGGTCTAGTGATGGTAGTGAGAGAGATGAACTGTAAAAACAACATTTCGATTGTTTTAAGAATTACTAAGATAAATATTATTATATTCTCTGTTGTGCAATTTTTCTGTGTTTTAGGTGGTGTGAATATTTAGGCTATGTATTGCAAGTGCAACGTAGGTCAAAGCATTCTTCGTTTACGTGTGTAGACTGAGCAAATAATTATATTTTTAATTTATAAATTTTTTTGTCTGCTATTTTATACTATAACCGTCATTTTGTATTGTTTGAATTTATTATTATAGTATACAATAGGTTATAACATTGTCCACTAATTATAAAGTAAATGTTTTAAATAATTCGGAATAATTTAATATATATATATTGTGCAAAAAGACCCTTTACACATCATTAATTTATTTTGACTCAATACTGTCTTCAGTTAAAACTCCTCCATGCAAACATCAGTCATTTTTGCTTAAACAAGTATTTGCATTGCTTCAATTTCGGAAAATTAGTCTTTGCGGCTGTAGTAGTAGCCGCAGCTGCGAAGAGTCTAGTGATGAGGATAGTGAGAGAGATGAAAAGGGGAAAAAAATCAATTTTTAAAGATAATATTATTCCATTCTCTGTTGGTCATATAGTGTAAATATTCATGTATGGCGAGTGTAAAATTGGTCTAAATAATTGTTGTTCTCAACCAATAATGTTTTCAATTTATAAAATAATTTTGTTTGCTATTTTGTATTGTTATCGTCAGTTAGTATGATTTAAGTATATTTGTATAGTAGGTATAACCTTTAATAAGTTATAAAATTTGTGACAAATTACAAAAATATTGTTTTAAATGATTCAGAATACTTTCACTTCTCTGATGCAAAACATTTATTGTTTCAATAAAAAAATTAACTATTTAATAATTTCTAAAATGTACAACAGCTCGCTTTTGATATAGTTAATGTGTTTTTAACATAAACTAAGCTGCAAATAAAAAAATTCTACAAAAACATTGGTTAAGAGGTTTTGGCCGCAGATCTGGGTCATCTGCCCCACTGTGTAGCGTGGGAAACAGATCTCAGCGGCTGTGAAAGTAGGTCAGCAAAGGGCCTGGATTTGCCTACCCCTTTCATTGTAATGTAATATAAATTAATATCCCAGATGAAAATACTTGTGATATCTAAAACGATTGAAAAATGTGAGATGCATGCAATAGATAATACTATATGTCGTTCGGGCTAAAGTGAGCATTAAAGATTAAATCACTAGCCATTTTTGCATATAACTTAACAGTAACAACAGTTACCTTGCTCGTACGGTTGGCAGACAATTGCAGAATATAGTTCTGTGTAATTATCTTCTTAAATGCAACAATATTGAAATAAAATCCACTAAATTCGACATACTTGTATTTTATGTGAATAATATTTTTTTAAAATCAAACTACATAGGTTCCTACCACGGTCGTAGAAGTACAGGTCTGGACACTCGCCTATCTACCAATGTATTTTGCTTGACGCCCTTGTTGTTTGGCTGCAGTTCACCAAGTTACCGATAATGTTGTGATTTATTGGCGCTGCAGTCAGGGCGGTCGGGCTCAAACTCCACCCACTTTTTTTCTAGTATTTACATTATAAAGTAAATGCATATTGATGGAGCCATGCTTTAGGATTGTGAGCGAAGGAAGTATTTCATAAATTGATAAAAAAAAATACGTTTTGATAAATCGCTCACCTTTGTGGGAGGGAAGTTGGCGGAGTTTGAGCCCGACTGCCCTGGCTGCAGTGCCAATAAAGCACAACACTCTCGGTAACTTGGCGAACTGCAGTTAAACAACAAGAGGGTCAAGTTTCCAGACGAGTGTCCAGACCTGTTCCTCTACGGCCGTGGCTCCTTCCGACTGCACAATTTATCTTGCACGCGCAAACATCAAGTGATGTGTCCATAGAAGTTAGACATGAACCGTCGTTAGCCGTTACGCGCGGAAATATACGAATTGGCTGAAAATAGAAATTTAGCAGGGCTTTTCTGAGTGCTCACTTTATCCCGAACCGCCTATGAGTGAATAAGTAGCTGCCGTTGAGAAATCTCACACAACAGTTCATATCATTTGCAGTGCGACTTAGGCAAACTATCTGTGTATCAAGTATATCTATTGCATTCGCTCCACTTTTTTTTATCGTTTTATATCTCACAAGTATTTTCATAGGATAAATTATATTAATCTTTTTCGTTCGTTTTAAAACATAATATATTAAAAATAATTACATAATATTATTTATTGCTTTTTAGTCTTATGTGTTTTAAATTATACTGTCATATATTTTAAAAACTTTGTACGTAAAAAAATTTAATATTTTAAATTTTTATATTTTCCCCCTCTTGCAATGCATTGTCATCCAGTTTTCATGAATTTTTAAAGTCTCTAGCTTACATGGAAGTTAGTTTAACATTAATTTGCAAAATTTTTACCGAAAAGACAAATAGACAGACAAAAAGCTGCATTGCTACCCAGTTCTGAGCTACATCAAAGTTTCAGGTATCTAGCTCATTGTTACCGAACAGACAAGAAAGTGAGTTAGCAAAAACGTGTTAAAATGGTGAATTACTTGCTGGCTTCTAGTTTGTATGTTGGTTATATGTAGTGAAGTGAGATGCGTGTGTTGCCAGGTGACTACCGCGACCTGAGGCTGCCACAGACGTTGTACCAGAAGATTGTGGACAGGATGCGGCACAACCCAGAGTTCACTTTCGCCGCCTCCGTCAAGCAGGAGGAGGAAAACAGCGGTACCATCGTCTCCTTCTCCCACGGCTATACCAGGTACGGCGACCTCCGTACCAACCTTGGTGTTCTCCAGCCATATCTAGTTGCTTTCAAACACCGTTCCATTAGTACATTTATAACCACTGAGCTAACGTGGCTGGTGGGGAATCTGATGGTTAAAATGTTTCTGCCTGTTTGAATATTATTTTTTTATGATCGCATAGCCTTTACTTTTTAGGTAAACTAAGTAAGTGCCGTAGAATAGTTATATTTAAATGTAAGGTTTTCTGCCAGAAACTGAGCAGTGTATAATTGTAATGGTTTTCATCTAAATTTCTAGTTTGAAAAGTTTTATGCCGTTGCCAACACTGTAAGCTATAGGGCAGTGTTGTGTTGCTGTGTCATGTACCAAACTGGACAAGGAGGCGACGTTTGGCGACAACTGTTGGCAGCGATCCTGGTGGCTGTTAGTGCTAACTGTAGTATTGAATACAGTTAGTTTGAAAATTCATAAAAAAAAAAAAAAAACCGTGGGATTTTATGGCCGTTAATTTTTTTTAATAATATTTGTTTATACAGTATTATAATTGTTATACAAGACATAAACAAGGCCATTTTGTGCACAACGGAACCCATTGCAAATGTTATAAATTTGAATTTCGTACGTTCGTGGTTCAGCCCTCAGCCGCTTAATGGTGTTTACGAAAAGCATACTTGCTAGAGCTTATATTTTGTCGGTCATGAAACCAGATCCGCTCGATCATCACATGTCATCCTGGTTGTGATAGAACGCAAGAAGACGATCAACTCTGTTCACTGTTTTGACGGCGAGTGCTTGTGGAAAAGAAGTATAAAATGTGCATTTGTCTGTAAAGTAATTAATAGTGGTAGTGTTAATACCCCGAAAATCGAGTTTATAATACGGTTTTTTTAATATCAACTAAATTACCACTTGGTATTAAGCAATGATACAGAATAGTGTCACAACAATGATAGAGCAGTGTTGTGGGTGCGGGGCACGGACGACCGGAAGTGCGCAGTTGCCACGTCAGCCGGGAGGATCACCCCGACACTCAAGCGGCTAGGTTCACTGCACGGCGCCTTCTGCCTGCAAGGTGACACCACCGCAGTCCACTAATTGTTCATTCAGCTCCGTGACTTCCCCTCTCCCCCTGCCACTCGTTGACAACCCCTCCTCCTTGCCATTCACGTCTCTGTCCTGTGTACATTGCTGTAGCTTTGCATGTGAATATACAAGTGATTAACTTTATTTTTATTTATTTTACGTGCGCAGAACATCAAACATCAAGTATTAGTGCAGAATTTCGAACTTTCATGTTACAATATTACATCTTTGAATGACTTTTTCAATGGAGATGTTCTACAAACTGGAGTGTTTTGTTGAATATACTCCATATGATTGACGTAGAAAACCAATAATTTCATAAAATGACTAAGGATTTTGTGTTTCTATTATAAATAAATTATATTCCTATGTCGCAATTATCTGTATGTTGACTACACAGCCATTTCTAGCTTCCTAGATTTGTTTCCTTTTTTATTATTATTTTTTCCTACTTTCTCACGTTTGGTCCTTTCATGTGACTGTTGGTTTCCTACGACTTAACAACATTCTCTAGCAATGACATGTATCCAACGAAACACTTCAGGTTATCACAATGTTACAATATTAAATGAAATGTCAAGACCAGAATGTAACAGTCTTGATGGCCTTATCAGTTTCTCTGTATAAATCGTCAATGGTCTAAGTCCCAGGTAGGTTTCGACACATCGGAAGATGTTGTGGGTCATGTATTTCACCCAAATCATGAACCCCGTCTTCAATTGTGAAGTGCCACGTCTTAAAATTAGCTCTGCGTCGAGGCTTTCCGGCTGTCAGTCTATCAAGAGCGAGAGATAGTCACCGTCTTGAATTTTTGTATTTTGTATCATAACTTTTCTTCTCGGTAAATTTATGCAACTTTAATCTAACTACAGAATATAATACACATTAAGGGAATTGTAGACATAATAAAACTTTTTTTCCCCGTTACTGATGTTACAGATCGAATTGCAGTTAAGGATGTAATAAGAAATTTCTAGCAGCAGTTCGACTGTAACGACATATACGGAATTAAAGATTTCTGATGTCTTAAATCCCCTTAATACTTATTATATTCTGCAGTTATATTCAAGTAACGTGAGTTTACCCAGAAGAAAGGATATGGCACAAAATACAAAAATTCAAGATGATAACTACATATTTCTCACTCTTAAATATCTTCCATACATGTGGTTGATAACATCCTGCAGTAGGTACGTCCTTGACATTTCCTTGATATCCTAAGATATAATAATAAATTGAACCCCATATGTATTACATGTTACTGTATGACTAGGGGTAGGAAATTTAGATTTTTCAGCAACGTGTTTCAATTTCTTATGTGCACATCTGCAGCTTTGATTCAGGCTGCAGAGTGACTGGACTTTTTAAACAGCCAGCGTGTTGGAGTTCTGCGATCAAATCGCAGATGGCTGGTCTCGCAGTAATCTTGTTCTGTTTGCACAGCCGAACTGTAGACGTCTCTGCACAAATACTAACTGCCATTAACTATTAATCAGAGCTGCAGATACGCACGTTAAGTCATTGAAACAAACTGTTGCAACAGTCTTCTCGGGATAATTTCCTGTCCCTATGTATAACGAATGAAGGAAACATGAACAAGTATCTGACTGCTCATTTAAACTTGACTTGATATGATTCGATATGATGTAACATTTGCATTGTTAAAGGCTTGTTGAAACGTAAATCAAAATATGATTAAGGGGAAATATTACAACATAAAAAATATACATAACTACATTTCGATAAAAATTAACATTGTTGTATGGGTTAAGTGCAGTTCATCTCGATAATGATAATTACAGTTAAATCGCTACAACTTGAAAAGAAAACCGGTCAGTTTAACTACGTATTACCAGACATTTTTCGTCCTTTTTTTTTGTCCTGATTTATTCTCTTACATTTGGCTTTAAATTTTAATTATTTATATATGCTAGTAAAATTACATTTTTTTTGCGTATGACCTAATATTTACTTCCTTAATGTGATTGGGCTATTGCTTGCAGTTTTAGTCGACTGGAAACAAAAATATTGTTTACAATAAATAAAAAAAAATCAGAAAATTTTAAATAATTTGTAGTTATTGTTATGGCTGTGGTATAAGTAATATAAATTACTTTGAGAATTTGAATAATTTCCTGCCATCACTTGAACTCAGTGTAGTAAATTTAACGAATCCCTTCGGCTCAAATCCGCTAAAAATATAAGTAACTCATACACTACGAGGTTTAGAATCTCGTGCGTGTGCGTACGTGGGTGTGAATTATAGAGTGAAGTCAACATCATTAAAAAAAAAAAAAAAAAAAAAAAAAGATATGGGTAATCAGTTTAGCAAACAGCGTCTTAGATTTCTATACCGTTAATATTTTCGTCGTCTCAACGTTTTAGTGGTATTTGTTCTAGAAATGATAAATGCAACAAAATGATAACACTGTAAATAAATTCACAGTACTGTTGTTTCTTTACAGCCCCATCTGAAAGGCTGTAGCACAGCCTACCAATACTCCATGGAGTGACATTTTTGTAGTTTTATGTAAATTAGTGAACATTACTGACAATACAGTTCAGACATTACATATGCGAAGCTATTTATGTGTGACTCGTTCAATTTTCAACAACGTTGTTTTAAATTCCTCTGAAATGCATCCTCCTCACTGATTCATTCAGAAATTGCCATTTTCGAAAATTCACAGCCAAACACCATGAAACAGTTTCTAAAAATTTCAGGCACAGTTTTGGAGATTTATATAACCTTGTATTTCACGCTGTCAGTTATGGCTTGCAAGCATATTTAAAGATAAGATACGCATCGTTGTAATCGAATATCTTTATCCGCTCGCCTAAAACTAATCCGCGAGGCATTAAAATGTTAAAATGTATTATCACAAGCAAACAATCAAAATAAGTAATAAAAGCATTAGTGTCTATATCACATTCATTGAGAGTGTTTTTATTGTGAAACAGAGAGTCTTGTTTACATTCAGAACACCATTATTTCGATACGAATATCTTTCCCCCCCCCCCTCCCTCGGCTTGATACATAAGTTCACAGTTCAAGTCAATGATGGTTACTTCCTTACAAAATGCTTCTACAATCTTCCCCTTAGACCACGGCCGTAGAAGAACAGGTCTGGACACTCGCCTGGAAACTTGACCCCCTTGTTGTTTGGCTACAGTTCACCAAGTTACCGAGAGTGTTGTGCGTCATTGGCGCTTCAGTTAGGGCGGTCGGCTCAAACACCGCCCACTTCCTCCCCGCTAAGATAAACAATTTATCAAAACGTATTGTTTATCAATTTATGAAATACTTCCTTCGTTCACAAACTTAAGAAAAGGCTCCAGCAATCTTTATTTACTTTATAAATTTAACAATGGAAAAAAGTGGACGGAGTTTGACTCCGACCGCCCGGAAAACAGCGCCAAAAAGTACGACGTTCTCGGTCACTTGACGAACTACAACCAAACAACAAGGGGGTCAAGCAAAATACATTGTTAGATAGGCGAGTGTCCAGACCTGTTCTTCTACGGCCGTGCCTTAGACTTCGTGTGAAAGTGATAAGATCTGTGCGTTAATGTGCTCAGCCCCCAACAAGCCTACGACGCATAACTTATGTATTCACTTGCGTGCGCCCTAGGTTGCGGTATAGCCACGTGTAGTTACAAGAATTACTGCGAACAGACTAACTTTGCCGAATAACATTTTCTGACTTGATATTACAACAACACAACTATAGGTAAGGACTTAAAATTTTGCGTTATTATATGACTGGACTCTTTAAGTGGACTCTTTAAGTTACAGTGTTCTCATCTGACTTCTACTGCAGCCGGCTATATATATATATATATGAACGTCACACGGTGTGTGGTGAGCGTAGGTCAGTGGATTCTATACTGTCGCCATATATTAACGCGAAATTCGCATGTCTCTAAGTATAGGCTATTCACGTCAATAATATTAAATACTTTTTTTAATATCCCGTCTTTAAAACATACTGAAAATTAGAAACTAATTTCTCCTTTAAAAATATTTATAAAATTCAAAACGGAAAATAACAAAAACTGGGGTGATTGCAATAGGTAATAGTAAGAAGTGTTAAGAGAGTAGCTGTCCTTGAGAAAACTCACAGCAGTTTTCATCACTTGCAGTGCAACAATTGTTAGTGACTTACGTGAACTATTCATGCATCAGTTGTCTAATGCATGCGCCACACGATTTTTTTTTCATATTACAAATATTATCATAGCAGAAATAATTTAATACTTTTTTGTCCATTTGAAAAACGTAGTACATATATTTTTTATTTTAACTACTATTCTCTGCTTTTTAGTCTTATGTGTGTGAAATTTTGCAACCACGTGTTTAAAAAGGTAATCAGATATTTATTATTTAATATTTTGAATGATATTTTTTTTCCACAATGTTGTTTGTCTTGTATTGTCATCCAGTTCTGAGTTATGTTTCAAGTTTAAAGTTGGGAAGTGAGATAACAATGTATTGCAAAATTTGTGCCCTGCAGACAAACAAACAGAAGAAAGTTGTATTGCCATCCAGTTCTGAGCTACGTTAAAGTATAAAGTCTCTAGCTCATTTTTATTCTAGCTCATTCTTACCGAACAACTTTTGAAACCGTAGTTTGAATTTTTTTAAAAGCTAATTTGTATATTTTAGCCGCTTCTTGGTATAAACATAGTAATACTAATAACAATGTGGATATAGTTTATTGTTCTCAAACGTTAACATCTGGGGCTACAGAAAAAATTACTTTTTAGTTATGATGAATACTGAAGAAACACTCTTCGAAAGAGCTCACTTTATCATAAATATACTATGACAATCGATATTAAAAACATACGTACTGATCGTGCAAAAAATCACTCTCTTAAATATGAGCAAAACATACTCCTTTGAAAGTCGCCAAGTTTTTCGGGTTTTGGCAGCACTTTTCGTTGTAAAAGCATTCATTTGTAAAACTACAGCCACACATCTGAAATGCGTTTTGCCAGTAATACTACTAGTCTACCAATATTAGTAAAACGTGTAGTGGGGGGAAAATTTATACGAAGACTCCAGAACATGTATACTCTAGTGCAGTGCCCTCCGCTAAGGTACAAATATCGATATGAAAGGTGAAAAATATCGAGTTTATTACACTTATGAAAAACATATATTGCCCGCGACTTCGTTCGCGTGGTTTTCCATGTAATATGATGTTATATTGGTAATTTTATTTATATTTTCTATATCGTTTCAAAAACGGAATTTTTCCAAAAATTCTATTCAATTCAATTTATAAAAATACAAGTTTTTTATGAAAACTATTCGGCACTTCAAATTTCATACAAGTAAATATATTAATACTAATAATGTCAAAATTGATTAATTACAATAACAAACATTTTTATTTCAAACAAAATAAGTAACAAAATTTTTTGGAAATTCTAAATGCTGCAAAATTTTGTCAAGAGTTATTAATTACCATTTTAAAAAGATTTTGAAAAGTAAAACTTTTCACTGCATTTTTTTGGTTATCCTGCTGACCTTCCCCCCCCCCTTTTTTTTTTGGCACGTTTTCCTCCCCACACCCTTCTCAACCTACACATCCCCTACGTATAGATTTTTATTGTAAACTTTAGAGGACGCACGCACAACAACTCACCAATGTTTAATTGCCGTCGGATGAATGGTATAGGAACGTTAACATTCAAGACACACGCTGACTGACGGACTGACTGACTGACATATCAAACTGCAGCCCAAACCACTGGACCTAGTATCGTGAAATTTTTTTGTGTGGGTTTCCCTCAGGTCGTAGGCGAGCACTAAGCAGAATTTTTCGAAATTCGACCTCTAAGGGGGTGAAAAAGGGTGAAATGTATTTCCGAAGGAACGTCGTTAGAGCTCGAACCTGAAGGCCTATCATCGTGATTTTTACTTTAATAGGAAACCTATAAAAATGCATATTGGCCATAAGGATTTTTCTAAACCTTAAATGTGTTTCGATTAAGTATCGATATCTATCGAATCCTTCGGTATATAGAGCTGGTATTCACTTAAAAATATTGCTTACGTAAATTCCCAAAAAGTAGTTGTAGGATTTTTTTTAAATTCGACCCCCAAGCAGTAAAAAGGGGCAAATTGTGTTTTTTTTATGAACCGTCTATATCTTTGAAACACAATTGGCTATCGTCGTGATTTTTACTTTATTTGGTTACGTATACAAATCTCTATGACAGGACTCCAAGACGTTTCGAAATTCTTTAATTAAGGGGGTGAAAATACGTGAAATGTGTTTTCTATTATCTCTCCATATCTATCGAACCAATGGAGATATCGAAGTGCTCTTTGCTTTAAATTGATGCTTTCGTAATTATCCCAAGTACAATTAACATATATGTTCTGAATTCGGCCCTATACCGGTTAAAAAGGGGGTAAAATGTGTTTTCGATTCGCAATCGATATATATCGATCTCGTAGATTTTCATATAGCGACGTGATTTTTGTTTAAGATTGATGCTTACTCAAATACCTAAAAAGTAATTTCAGGAAATTTTTGAAATTCGCCACCTAAGGAGGTGAAAAGGGGTGAAAAGTGGTGAAAAGTGTTTTCAATTAACCGTCGATATATCTTGAATCCAGCGCGCTAATGTTGTGTTTTTCACGTCCACGAGACACCAATAAAGTATTCTAAAACATGATTAAAGGGTTTTTCGAAATTAACTATCTTAGGTGGTGAAAGACCTTGAATATGTTTTTAGATAAATCCTCGATATCTATCGAACCTGTCGAGATATACAATTAATTTTTGCTTCAGGATGATGGTTACAGAAATTATCGTAAAACGGTTTTAAGATTTTTCGAAATTCGATTTCTCAATACTGCGCAGGGGTGATATGTGTTATTTTAGTGATTGGTCGATTTTGATTCGACTGAACGGGCTAGCGATGTGATTTACACTTCAATTGGATACTTATACAAATGTCTAAGACGTGAATTTAAAATATTTCGAAATTCGACACCCAAAAGGGTGAAAAAGCACAAAATTTGTTTTCCATCAACCCACGATATCTATCTAACCAGTAGCGATATTGAGGTGTTGTTCGCGTCAGAGTTATGCTTACGTAAGTATTTAAAAAAATTTTATGTAAGTTTTTTTTACTTTATAAGATAACGTGATTATTAAGAATAAAAACTAAGTTGGTAAACATTCAAGGCAGACGATCCGAAAAGCGGGAACGAGCAGCGAGAAATAACCTATACAGGAGTTTCACTCTACAGTAACCTATCGAGACGTGGTGTTATACAACCTCTATAAGCCCAGGACACAAATATATTATTTTTTTTAAATTAAATTTTATTTTCATGTATTATTTCAACATTACGTGACGCAGTTGTTTGTTACTCAGGTCTATATTCCGGGAGGTTCCGAGCTCAAATTCCGTTAAAAGCTGCGTGCGGACGTTCAATTCTCACACTCAAAAACTATACGGCAGATCGAATTAGTGCAATTTACATGTAGTCGTTTAAAAGGGGTAAAATTGCTGTTCGCTTTCCACTTCGGTTCCTCTACAACATTAGCTGACATATAGTCGGTATACTGTCAAAAGTGATTAAGTCATAAATGTTATTTTGTTTGAAAACACTATTAAATTGTATATATTAACAAAAATGTGGTAAGTTATTATACTGTGACGCAACAGTACGAAACGACGAATAGACTTTAAATTTGGGCAATTGTCAGTGAACAACATATACATTATTCCTAGAATTTTTATCATTTTATCTCATTTTGACTTGGTCACTTTGGCAGTAAACCGACGATATATCATCTCCCTAATCTCAAGTTTGGGGCACCAAATACGTTTCTGCGAAACCTTTACCCACTGAGACTTTGTAATGGCAATAAGGTTCAAGTCAATACTTTGACAATGTAATTGAGGGCACCGTCACCAAAGGTTGTGCACAGGGTAAATCAGATGTTTTTCATTCGATTAACCTCTTACCTTAGGTGTCTGTAATCACCCCACAACGTCAAATTGGCAGGGCTTTAAATAAATCCCAGGCCAAGTCGCTGTTGGTGGCAGAGACAAACTTAAGACTGCTTTTCGCGTGGACAGCTGTAGCTACTAATTATGCTGCAGAATTAGTTCAACTAACCGCTTGGACATTCTAACATTTGATGGCTGAAGTACCAATCCTGTGTACAAAGAGGTTTTTCAATTAAAGTAAATACTATCCGTTACAAATAATACTCGCGAGCAAAGCCGCGTAGAACTGCTAGTTTCTGTATAAGATTATAGGCACTACAGGTAGTCTACAGAAAGTAATTAAATATTTGTACAATCTGTTTTGTAATTTTTGACTAAGTGTGTTTTACCATAATGACAACTTCTCGTGTCGACCAGTAATCCAGACAGACTTCGCTGAGGCTGGATTGCCTCATTTGTGCTAACTCCGGAGTAGAGTCTGTACGAAGTTCGGAAATATAACTCCAATTGCCGCAGGTGGATAATCTCGGGGCGGTCTTTCATAACTGGGCTAATAGCAGGAACACTATCTCGCAATCTTCAGTTCATTAAAAGTTGAAATTGGCTTAGAACGTTCACACATGCAAGCGTGTTTTTAAGGTTTGGGGGCTGCAGAAGAGTTCGTTGGCTTTCCTTAGCACTAAGATCAACCCCTCTGATTTTTCAACAGTCAGCCATGGTAGTAAATGAAACAAACAATTCTGCACGTTTACTTTAAATTGTCCAAACAAGATGCTGGGAAAGGTTTCCCGTACTCAGAAACTCATCGCAAACTATTTGGAAAATTAAACAATGCTATAGTTTTTAAGCCACACTCGAAAGGCTTTTAGTTTTTTTAATGTAATTTCATCTTCTTTATATATCTCGTATGTAAATCATATGTATTGGCGGGAATTTACTTTTCATAGTTTATGGTTTGCTGTAAACAAAAAACACTACACAATCATTAATAAAGTGAAGGACATGTAAAAATATATTTCACCGAAGTCAAAACGCCGCACCGGATAAATTTTTGATATATGTAAAGCATGATATTTTTTTTCACGTGTTATCTCCAGACCAATTCTATGTGATGAGAAACGTTCATTTAATATTCACGTAACAAAGTATTTTATGTTGTATATGTAATGTAGGCCTATTTCTGGCGTTTATGCTTTCAAAGGCCGGCTACCATGACATTTGTATGTGAATTAACGACCGTAGTTAGTAGCCAGGTGACATTTAGACCCTCCAGTGTTGTCTGGATCTTCCTTGCCCAGCGGCCGTTAAATAACTCGTCACGAGTGCACTAACACACGATTCAAGGGAGCGGTCCATTTAATTTTTGTCGTGCTTTATTATTTATATGGTCCTTACGTCTCGTCGCCAGCGAGGTCATTAGGGAACAACTGAACACACGTACAGTAACTGGGAGAGAAATCGGCCATAGCTTTGTTCGGGAACCATCCAAACATTCGCTTGGAGCGATTACGGGAAACCGTGGAATAACGAAATCAGGACGGCTGGATCAGAGAATGGAACCCGGGTTCGTTATACCGTTGTGCCACCTCGCTCGGTTGTATTTTTGTGTTAGTTAGAGTTCAATACAGGTAGTCTCGTTCAGTACGAGCTTCAATATTCATATAAGTAATAATTTTAACACTGATGATAATATTAAATTGTAAACTACTGTAAATATTATATTTTTAATTTTCTTAATACTGTATGTATATTCAGAATCTAAAATTTTCGAACATTCTAAGTGGTACAAAATGGTGATAAAGGTCATTAATGCCATTTTAGAACATTTGAGTACCCCGTTTTGGGATCCTCCTCCCGGCCGTTGTTGCACCGATAAGTAGTTATGAATTAAAATAAGTATCCAATCAGGTGCGCGCAATTATTCGCACACGCCCACATTAGCACGCGTACTTCTGTACCTCTCGTGTCTCACTCTCGCAGACACTAATCACCCCTCCCCCTCTTCGTTGTCTTGCTGCTGTAGCGCGCACCTCATTGGCTACTTATTTAAATTCACAACTACTTATCGGTGAGTCTGATCAAAAAGTGGTAGAGGACATTTCTTCTCAGATATTTATTTTCTCTCGAATGCAACAACGGCCTCCGTTTGTTGTGGGACACGTTGTATGTATGTATGTATGTGTGTGTGTATATATATATATATATATATATATATATAAAACGTGTACCATATATATAACGTGCACCATATATATATATATATATATATATATATATATATATATGGATGTAGATGTATGTATATATATATATGTATATATATATATATGTATATATATATGTATATATATGTATATATATGTATATATATATATATGGATGTAGATATATAGGCCTATGTATGTATGATAACCATAAACTCCGACGACGTTTCACCAATCACCTGAAACTTGGCTCACATATGTATTTTCTAATAAATATGGCTCTTATGCTATCAGTGTTATTATAATCACCCCAACTCGCCACTGAATGGCGTTGCAGAGTATCAATTTCGATACCTAGCTTCCCCTTATGACGTACAGGGCATAAAAGGAAGGGGTTCGCAATTTGTCGAACGTCAATTTTTATACATACACTGGCAGAACGTTTGTGAGTTTTCTGCTAGTTCTATATATACAGGATGTTCCGGGAGTAGACGTTAATAAAGAGGCGGGTGATAGAGGGGCCCCAAGGCCTACCAAATAAACCAAACTTTTATAATCCAATTAGCAACCGTTTGAAAGTTGTGAATTAAAAAAAATGCTTTACTCTACCCTGAGCTAATTATTTACTGATGGTGGATAAAATAATGGTCCATGTTGAACGAAATTTGTTTACACACCAAAGATGATTAGTGTCGTCACATTTACAAACACGAACGCACTAGCCTCTACATAATCGCGGCCGCTCTGAAAATGAAGCAGCAACCTACGTAAGGGTGTCTGGTGATGCAATTTGTTTATCTTCCCTTTCTATTTCGATAATATCAATTTTGTTTAATGAAATAACTGATTATTATCACCTTTACTAATAACATTTTATTTTATCTTCACAAATTAAACACATTACATTCGAAATACATTTTAATAATTTTAAACAATGTGTATATTTTTTATTTTAGTAAAGTACATTGAATTATTTAGTCTTGTACTAATTTCAACCTTAAAGCTGATTTTACATTGTGTGAATATTCTGTATTACGTTACGTTTTCATATTTACAGCATTGACGTTTGTTAATTAAAAATATTGGTTTATACTAATTAATTGGCCATACTGTGGGGTAGTTTTTCCAATGGCGTGTGATAATTTATGTGACCCATTGATATTTTTTTACCTCATGCAAACTGGAGGCATTTTTCAGAACCGAACACAACTTTTGTGAAAGTGATTTTTTTACCCCACGAAGCTGTACTCTAAGTGAAGTGAAATGTTTTTTTTTTTTTTTTTTTTTTTTTTTTTAATGTGACGAAACTAATCATCTTTGGTGTGTGAAAATTTCGTTCCACATTAACCATTATTTTATCCACCTTCAGTAAATACTTAGCTCAGGGTAGAGTACAGCCAATTTTTTTTTTAAATTCATAACTCTTAGACGGTTGCGAATCGGATTATATAAGTTTGGTTTATTTGGTAGGTCTTGGGCCCCGCTATCACCCGCCTCTTTATTAACGTCTACTCCTGGAACATCCTGTGTATATGTATATATACATATATATATAATTCTACTTACGGTGTTTAACCGCATGAGAGTGCATTCACCAAACACGGCCTTCAATAAAACTTAAATGTGAAAGACAATTGAGCCCCAAGAGGAAGTGTCGGAGCGTATATAGAACAAACCAGGAAATCAAGCACTCGAGGCACAACATGCAAGATGCACATATTATTGAAGGGTCAGACAACTCACGTCCCACTACGGTGATCTGGGCTCGATACTCTGCTGGGATTTTTCCTTCCATGCTTTCCACTGCCGATCCATTCCCATTTCATCTCATTCTTCGGGTCTACTGGGCAACGCACCTCTCTCCGTCACTCTCGGGAGTAGAGCAGCTGGCTCTTACTTCAGAAAATAGTTTATTATTTTATTGTACGAAATAGTGCCTAGCTTTACCTCGTGATTTTTTTTTCATAGTTTTTATCGGCGTGGGAAAGTCATGCATGGTATAGAGGTCACAGGGACATATTAATAAGGAATATCAATCCAATTGCTGTGATGAAATAATTCACATTGAAACTACACTGCATGCCATGAGCTACTTCAAGAAATGTAGGTCTAATGATATCTTATTGAATATTAAAATTATTCTGATTTAGTAACAAACGAAAATTTCAGAACTTTTTAAATACGAAACGTTTTCGTTGAGTGTTTTACAGTTTTTTATGTAGCCGTTAGATCGAATTTAAGTGTGAATTATTTCAGTAAATATTTTCATGTGAGGAAAACCTAAGTCGCAATCAATTATTATAACAATCACGCTATCTCGTACACAGACCACTCAGTTTATGTAGTTCGCCGTATGGAATATGCACGTTGTGCAATGCTGAAATATGAATTTATCGAAGGTCAAACGTTAAGTTACTTCCGCCCGAAGTGCCCGCCAGCCGCCTCGCAGTTACAGCGTCGCTGCCAGATCAAACGTATCCCGGATAGCGGAGTTGACTCCGATCTGTCAACCCTGTGCCAAACACTGGAAGATCAAGTTCTCCTCAGCTCGCTAGAATGCTACGTCACTGTAGGTCGATGGTTTCGGCGCGACGTGTCGAGATATGTATCGTGCAGCCTCGAGTCCTACAGTATTTCTGATAGCTTTCCTTTAGTCTATGTGGCTTTTCTTGGAAGTGGCGACGGGTCGACTTGGCGATCGATTCTCTCGCTCGTGCGGCCTTGCGAAGGCGCCAGCACACTCTGCTTGCCAAATGGCAAGCAGTGCTTTGGAAACACTGTTTTTTTTATGTACGCAGTACTTTTTGGGATTTACATACACATAGCGTCTAACGAATGTTTCACGCACGTTAACTAGCTTAGTTTTTTATTTATAGTTTTGAATCCAAAAGTGATCTGTCTACCTAGATTGTTGCCTTTAAGTTTAAATGAAAAATAGAGGTTAAAATTTAACGCTTTCCAACAAATAAAAATAAAAACCATTCTTCTAAGAAAATTGGGTGTGTACTGATATAGGAGAACAAATGTAATTTTATAATCTTATCTTATTTACAAACTAAAATTTAAACCCATATTTGACAAAAATGTAGCATATACATACATGTATGTCATATATAATTTTTTTCTAACAAAACCGACAAACTCCGACTGGAGATTCATTAAAAAAAAGTAAACAGAAAAAATGTTTTGACTTTTTGCCTAAACTTAATAATAAGGGAGTATGAGGCTCTGAAAATTAATATTTAAAATCGTATTTTCTCAAAGCATCGGAAACTAAATGACATAAAAAATTCGGCATTGCTTAGTGCCGTTGGGATCTTCAAACCAACCGCAAATTCTGCTTGATACATTCCACCCTTATGAAAATAGCAGGGGTGGCTACCCTTTAATTGCATACAACTATTTTACCGTCAGTATTTCCGAACATTTGAATATTGTTATTCATAAATGAACCTTATGTAACTTAAAAAGGTCCTTTTGTTGTAACTGTCTAGAACATACCGTTTATGCTCAAAACGCACTTGACGAGGGTGGACATTCACTGTAAACAACATGTACAATACTGTTACATAAAGTCGCAGACCAGTTTGTACCTAGCATTCTACGTACATATCGTTGCAGCCAGTTGTGAACGAAAATGGTGGGTCCCAGGCAGTTTGAAAAGGTCTGAATGGTAGTTTGTTCGTTATAATGACAATAAACCAAACACGAATAATTTCGTGAGGTAATACTTGAAAAAAAAAATACAACAGTGTCGGTATTAATGTTATGTCTATAAAGTATGGCAGTTACAACCCTCAAATGTCAGGGTTTTTAAAAATAATTGATTGGCATACATGTTTAGAACCCCCACCACATTATGAGCATTACAAGGGTCATGTGACGTCTTTGAAAACGTAGGTTTGTGAGGTTCATTAATTCAAAACATGGGTGTGATTTAACATTTCATACTTCTGAGGGCACCTCTTTTGAAGTGTCGTATAGATGGTTCGGGTTTAAGTGAGCACTTGAGAAATCCTAGTTACTTTTTTACTTTGAGATAATTTTCAATTTCTTGTCAATTTATAATATAAACTAAGGCACCTCAGAAACTATCAAACTAGATCGTACTGTAACAAAAGTTAACGTCTAAAGTCACAATAATTAATATTTTTAAAATTGTTATTCTAGACAAGATGGTCGTCAAGAGCGCTCACTTTACCGCAAATCAGCTATAGACGCCTGATGCTTTATCAGTCGACATGTTTAGTTATAAAATGATCATGAGATGTCCATTCCACCATTTGAACTACAAATTTAGTCTCGGATTGTGACACACATGAAATAATATTGACAGTGATAGGCCATAAGTAGGTGTCAAAACGTAGTGCAATTATAGGAGACCAAGTACAGTTGATGAGCAGAGAGAAGAATGTAAGCAGGCCTGAGGATAGCATAGTGAAGATCAGTTGTGTGTGTTGTGTGTGCTGGCAGGTACCTGGAGGTGCAGTCCAGCGGTCGTAAGGACGAGATCCGACTACACTACGTGCCACAACAACAACAGCAACAACAACAACACGATGCAGGGGTGCATGTAGAGTCGTTCCCCTACCGGCTGGCGGACAACTCGTGGCACAAGCTGGCGGTGTCGGTGAGCGGGTCGCAGGTCGAGCTGCTGGTCGACTGCCACACACTCTACCGCAGGTTCATCAGGCCGCCAGACCGCAACTTCTCTTCGCCGCAGATGGCGCTCTGGCTGGGCCAGAGGAACTCCAAGCACTCCCTCTTCAAGGTAGCACTTCTGCATATATAGGACCTTGACTTATACGAAATCAAATTTCTCCGCACGACTAAATTTCATCATCATTTAAGTGAAATTAATCACGTTAACATAAATCAAAATTGTAGTTATTGATAGTATTTGAAAGAACTGTGCAATGGGAGTGCATGACTGGATTTAGTTGATTGGACATACTCCATTGCGAAATGGAATATGTTCAAGCTACTAAATCCAGTCATTATAGTTATTGATACAGCACCAATACGTAAAATGTAATTTTGTAACAAATGACAAAAAAAATAGTATATAGGAAGACGTGTCGACCCCTCCCCCACTAACGCTTGCCACACACAAGTACAAGTATACACCTTATCTCTATTGAATTTTTAAACGTCTGTATCTTTGTTAATAACGTATTAAAATTTTTTTTATTTATGTCCGCGCAGAAGTAGAACAATGTACTGTACGTCAAAGTTTTCATGCAACCATGTGCGTCTTTATAATGTGGTGTGTATTTGTGCTGGGTTGAATATTTCCCCCTTGTGTTGTGAGTTGGTTTCATGGAATATAATACATTTGTTCTGCTCTTAAGAGGCCGTTCCAGTGTTTCAGGCGCATATATGCAACCCGCGTTTACCCCATATAAATCAAGGCTAATCTTACTACCGCTATAACAACTAAGGTGGTACGCATATCAAAACTGTATTAGCATTTTATTAAAAATGAAGCCGTTCTTATTCGAACTGTGTTCTGGAAAATCAAGTACAACAAACGGTTACTTTATCACCGTGATACAAAAAATGTTTTGTAAAGTTTGTAGTCAACCATTTTTTACACTTAACTTCGGCGAACGCAGCGAAAATAAGAACAACCGTGTCTTTGATAAAACGCGAAGATAATGTTGATATGTGTAATACCTTTATTGCTATAGCGATAGTAATATTAGCCTTGATTTATATGGGGCTAACGCGGGTTGCATAGATGCGCCTGCAAAACTGGACGGCCTCTTAAATGCGGGGATGAGAAGTAATACAAGCTGGGAGTATATCAGCGCGGAATGAGGGATTGGGAAGACGGGAAAACCCCTAGAAAACCCGTGCATATTTTCTAGTAGTGGACCCCCTTGAGCATAATAAGCGAGGCGAAGCACTGGAACAGAGCGAGGTGGAGAAATGATAAGACGGTCGCCTGCCCCTCATTCAGGAGGATTCATGTTCGGTTCTCGGCCCCGGACATCCGGTTTCAGTTTCCCGAAAGCACTCCTACTCCTTAAGGCTCGGCATCAGCCGCCATATTGCATTATTTTATTTTTCGCTCTTATGAAATTCTGAGTAGAAAAATGTGATATTTGTTACCATAACATCAATTCTATTTGCCTTGCCCTACAATAAAAGCATCGGAGTTTAACTTTTAACGTATATTTAAGCCGCAATCAGTCTAGCAATATTAAGAATATAAAAAAATTGTCAGACTGATGCGGCTTAAAAATATACGTTAAAAGTTACAGCACGCGCCATGTAAGTTGGCGGGTAACGAGCTGGAAATTTGTTACATATAATATTACTACTGTTTTCAATTCGAATGGTTAATTTACCTGAGGTAGATTACATTACGGTATTTATAGGCTACTAGGAGGTTTTGCTGCGACCTGCTGCTAGAATTCCTGGAATGTGCCCTTCGTTCAGTAGAAGCCACTCGCCATCCAAGCTGGCGCACATTATAAACTGCGTTGCTTTTACTGTAGCGCAAGGCAAATAGAATTGATATTATAATAGCAAATTTGACATTATTCTTCTTGGCCCGGTTACGGAGTTTGCAGTGATTTCGAAAATATTTTTTTTTATTGCTACCTAATACTCATATCAAAATTTCGCTACACAGTTTTGACACTTATATGTTGTAATTTGTAGCTGAATTTTTTTGTAGAATTATACTGAACGGTTTTTTAGATTTCATTACCCAAAATACCACGTTTTTCGTCGTGAAAATAAGCTAAAAAGAAGGAAATTATTATTTTTTGCTGGCGATTGCACATTGACTCAATTTTTTTCAAAACTTTTGGTTAAAAAATATTTGAGCTATTGGCACCAGTCTGAAAAAACTCGGGAACAAGCCCTTAAGGCGTGATGAATTTTCCATTTAGAGTAAACCGACCACATATCCTGGTATACATTAACATTGCAACAAACAACGTCGCGGGCTTCGCAAAGTTGGGAAGACTCTATACGCCAAGTTCACTAGGTTACCAACAGACAGCAAGCATGTGTAATTTCGACAGTGAATGACCAATATATCACACGTAAGAGCACAGTTTAAATGCTTCACGCATTTCTGGTACTAAAGTTCAAAGCCCTAGTGTCACAAAGTAGGGGACATTTACCCTACATATCATATAATAATACCTATGTTAACTGAAATTACTAAAAATTTTGTAGCGCTTCGAAACTTTACAAATGTCTTCGGAGTTAGTGACATTGAAAAGGCGAGAACATGTTCTTAATTTAAAAATTATATATGAGTAAATGCGTCAGATGTTTTTCATTTATGAGTTTGTAGGAAGGTAATGCATTTTACTAGAGCACGATAATGATACAATCCAAATACGTAAAACAGTAATTCCCAATCCACTTGTTACGCCCCGCCTTAATACAGACTCTGTAAAGTGTTTTCTTATTTCCCCAGTGTACTTCTACCGTGGCAGTGAAACTACTCGATGGCAAGTAAATCACAATAATAAATGACATGTCAGCGAAAAAGTTGTATGCGATTAAAAAGTGTTTACACCAATTTTTTCACCTAGGCGTACTGTTTTGACACGAATTTTTCCGTATGTTTTGTATCTTGGTAACACTAAACGATGCTCAAAACATTGTGATTTTATTCTAAGTTGTTTTCAATATTTACGTTGATTTTCCGAACAGCGTGAACAGTTGTGCGTCGAATGAAATAATTATAACACTTTAAATAAAAAAAAAAGGATAGTAACTGTGCCAGAGTATAACTCGTGTACGCGAAAATGATATTAAATTAATTTAACCCCCGTAGTACAGTGATATGAAAATTTTGTTTTGGCACAGTTTCAAACTAATGTATTTGGGTCGCAGGAAGGGTGAATAATTTTACAGTGCAACTAAAATATGTCAGCTTCAGTGTTTATTATCTTTGTCTAACTTACTAACCCAAATTACCCGAAAAGATTTCTGCGCGAGCAAGATTTCACCAACTTAAATGTATTTTGGCAGTTTTCCTTCGCTTGTTGGACTCCTCCTCTTTGCGAAGAGAGGTTTGTCATTTGACTTGACAACTCAGAAATTAGTCACTGCAACACCAAGGTCTTTGGTTCGCAAGCAGATCCCCCCCCCCCCAAAAAAAGTTCGTAATAATTTTAACCCTACAGCTGTTGAAGTAAATATGTCATCATTTGAAGTGCTTTGTGATATAACCGCTTATGAAATTTTGTCGTGAAATCCACGTGTTCCTCTAAATAACTGTTTGTCCTAAGTTAAAACATACACCAAACTGCTTCTCTTACTCAGACAATCTTCAAAGAACCAAGAACGATTTTTCACGTTAACGTAGACGTGAAAAGCACAGGACAAGAAAACGCTCTGAAAGAAAGGGACATGGTCTCAGCCAGACTTGGACTGCTGCTGATAAAGTGTCGCCTGCGAAGTTCTCTCGTATGCAACCCGCAACACCGCTATGCCGAGAACGTTGTATAACGCCAACAGTCTTTGAGAAGTGACGTGTTTGTGTTGTCTGAAAACTTAATTACTTGCAGCCAAACTGTAGGATTATTAGAGGTTAACACTGAAAATAAAAATAATAATTTGCAAAATACTACAATTTCTTGAGCCAAGTGCATAGCTAATTTATAACGAAACGTATTCCAATTTCAACTTTAAGGGGTATTTCCTAACCTGATAGCGTAAAACAAGAAGCACGCTAGGAACATTTAGATACATAAAATTTTCTGCAGTTCAAACTATTTTTTACAATTGTTAAAATGAAATTTATCTTGAAGCATGCTCCTTTTTTATTCTAACATTACCTTACATATTTCCAGTGATGTTAGCATAAAATAAATTTGTGTTAAAACTGTGGGATTGGATTTGTAGAATATTATTTCTGAAAGAAAAATATTCCTTGTATATTGGCTATTCACGGTAAAACGAGCAAATTTAAAGACATTGTTAATATTTTTGTTTATTAAATAAAGTTTAATTTTTCACAATCTGTTAACACAGTGTTTTACTTAACTGTAGTTAGAATCGAACGTCTCAAGACACATTATTATTAGTCTTGGAAAGAGCGCTTTAAACACGTTGAAAGTTCACTTGATGGAAATATGTTCATGTCTGCGGGCGGAACTTCTAGACAGTGAGAGTTGAAAACATCATATTTCTGGGCACGTAACGCTTTGAAACACGATGATACAAACTGTTTACGTGAGAAGTCGAGTGTGTCCGTGGACAGTGTGTGGTTGTGTGTCCAGGGGGCGCTGCAAGACGTAAGACTGATATTCGGGCCGCACGGCTACTTGTCGCAGTGCCCCATGCTGGACTCGACATGTCCCACGTGTGGACAATTCTCCCTGCTACAGAGCACCGTCGACCAGCTCAAGAAACACCTGCAGGAGTTGTCAGACAGGGTGAGTACCGACCATCGTCTTACAACACCAGTTTTCCTAACTGACCGATTTAGTCTGTGAAATACAGAGCAAAGTGATGCTAGTGCAGCTGGCTAGAGCACTCGCTTCCCACCAAGGCGATCCGGACTCGACTCCCGGAGGGGGTGGCCCCCGGATTTTTGCACGTGGGAATCGTACCGGACGATGCCGCTGGCTGGCGTATTTTGTCGGGGATCTCCCGTTTCCCCCACCCCTTCGTTCCGGCGCTGCTCCATACCCACATCATGTCACTCCTCATCATCGCTAAAGACCTCGATGTTAAGTGCTGACCTAAATCTCTTCACCCGAAGTGAAGAGATACTGAAAACTCTGGATGCACGTTCGTGACACGGCCTGGCCTACTGTTACCGGTTTTATGTTGTTTCCTCATTTCCCCAGGCGATTGTTGGAATGGCTTTTACATGGTTCAATCCTCCGTTTCCTTCCCATCCGACTCATTGGCTCCGCCTCTAATGTCCTCGCTGTCGACGAGACGTAAAACCTTGATATCTGCCGATTGTTCACGGTAAAGAGAGCACTTTTGAAGGCCCCGCTAAAAAAATTTTTTTTACTAGAGTTCTATCCTACTGCCTATTGTTAATACAAAACATTGCCACTATACGAATTGTCTCTCACGTAAACGGTTCAATTTTTGACAATTCTGAAGACTATCGTTTGTATCAATTTATGCAGGAATAAAAACTGTATAAATTTTTATAAGTTTCACAGTTTGAGAGTTTTCTGAGAGTGTTTATACAAAAATTACTTGTTCCATGGCAACAGCTGTAAAATAAATGCCAACACAACTGGCAAAAGTGAAATTCTTACGAGTCGGAATGTACATATTTGTCAGTAGTTATTTTCGAGAGGATCTTAAAAATTACTTGTTGAACTGAAAATTATCTACCTTCGCCTACCCAGGTCATCGAAAAACGTGCTAAGATTTCTTTAATGGATTGCAGGGTCACAGAGCTGTAGTCGGACTGTTTGCCTCCCATCACAATCAGGTTTCATCAGTATGACTAATTCCTAATTGTAGCGTGTGGGAAACGTGGCGGACGTTTCTGTTTGCCGGCGGGTTTTGTCGGACAGACGTCGCCGCTGTTCTCCAACCCACAGCCTCGTACCGTGTCAACATTAAGAGATTAGAGGCACCTGCTCCCATCTCCAAAGCTCTCCGTGTCCTCGGTGCACGCTTCACTTGACTTAATTATGTCATGTTCGTTATGGGTGCAAGCTACGTGCAGATCTTCTACGTGTTGGAGATTTCAGAAGCGAAGTAAAGTTAATTGCGGCACACGCACTCTCACATATTTGTATTTTTGAAAAAAAAAAAAAAAAAAAAAAAAAAAAATCGATAAACCAAAAAATTCAAAATTTTATAATTTTTTTACCAAATGCAAAAATATATTGTAAAGGATTTTAAAACATGTCAATCAGTAGCCCGTGACATGTAGTTTCAGTGTGAATTTTTATTTCGTTACGTTCATTGGTTTATGCGGCCTATAAGAACTAAAATGTGCAAATTTTGACTTTGAAGTGCCATTGTGGGAAAACTGGCTGAGCTAATTTTTTTTTATAAGAGGAAAATGTACTCCAACGTCTAAAAAACTATTTCACACAAATATAAAATTACGATTTTTCCCCACTTGAACACACTTAAGGAAACAAATCACCACAGCTGCCCTCACAGCAGGGCATTCACCGTCACATGCGCGGGTCTTGGCCAGAACCCCACGCTACTGTCCCACTGCGAACACACTGTCCAAATAACGGAAGTCGGCTGCCTCTGCCGTACACGCACGCCACTACCCTCGTCGGTTGCCTCCCCCCACACCCACTTCTACATCATATCACTTGTTAAATATCGGCTGCTTCTTCCCTATCTTCTGCGCACACTACCTGGTAACAAGGCCATTTATTAAAGCACAACACATACGGCTAGTAACATGCAATATACAAAACATGCTGTATGCCAAAAAATATGTACCGTAGCATAACGTCACATGATGTACCAGCTGAGCTGGCTCACGTTCTGTAATTTTAAACCATTTTTTTCTCTAACGGCATGTGTGCGCGCACGCACACACACACACACAATCAGCATATATCACTTAATTGTAACAATTAAGAGTTTCTTCTGGAATCCGTTGTAAGGATTATCGGCTTTATCAGTTAGTAAATCAACATGTGGTGTATTTGTTCGGGGTTTTGTTACACAGCAAGAGTGGTCTTACGTGCGAATTTCGAAAAAAAAAAAAAAAAAAAAAAAATGTTTGCATATTCACCTGTTTTAGATTTAAATTATTTATAAACCTGTGTCACTTTGTCGACATTCAGCTGGAGTTGACGTTGACTTGGATATGTTGTATATTCTTTAGCATCATCAACTAAAAAGTTGATGTTGACGTGGACATGCATAACCAGTTCCAATGATGTCAATTTGGATACTTCTTGTAGCCCATGGTCCAATCTACTGATATAACAAATCAGTTGTTGAAATGAGGCCCCAAAGTACGCGTACAGAACCTTTAACATGTGATAGTAAAGTAGATTAGGTCCAGTGTCTTGACAGTTTGTTTATATTAATTAGTGACATAACAAACAAGTTGTTTAAAGTAATGTACTGTGTGTGACCGCAGCTGGCGGCCGCAGAGGGCCGCATCAGCCAGGTGGAGGAGTGCGACTGCCGTAAGTCGTGCCAGGTGAACGGCACGGTGCACGAGGATGGCACTAGCTGGCGAAGAGGCTGTGATACTTGCTCGTGTGTGGTGAGTGCCAAACATGAACCTCATCATTTCCCTGCACTATACTTCCTGCAACACCAGCGGCTTCTCCCCTCCAGCGTTCCCTTCCTTCTCTTTGTTTGTCAGAGGTAATTTTACTTTCCAGCATTGTTCTGAGCTCCACTGCTGTTCTCAGACATGTACTTGAGCTGGCAAGTACCAAGTTGTCAGATGCACTTTCTCTTTAGTGAAATTGTACATGTTATATAAATCATCTGACCAAACTGTTGTAATACTTTCAAGAAACATGATAAATACAATATAAGCTGTTTACTGAAAGCAATTTTCTTTAGACATTAAGACACAGAAATTCTGTACCTAATTTGTTGCCAAATTTACAATTAATACTTCAGTTGCTGTTTCTGTTTCAGTATACATAGTTAAAGCCAGTATTGTTTTAAAACTTTTATTTCAAAAGTACTAAGTTATGTGCAAGTGAAATGTATCTGGCAGACAAGCACTGAATGTATAACACTGAAGCGTGATGTATAGTTTGTCTCATATAAGAATTCCACTTTTTGACAGTTGTGTTAGTATTTCTTTTTACAGCTGTTTCAATGAAATAAGCAATGTTTTCCCTTGCCACAAGATTGTTTTACTAACACAATCAGTTGGCTCTTAAACTATACAGTACATGAAAATAAAAAGTATTTTCCTGCAGAAATTTGAACAATTGATAGTTTTCAGAAATGTCAAAAACTGGAATTCTTACATGAGACAGACTATATCGTGGTGTGCTTGCAGCATGGAGTGGTGGATTGTCGGCCCGTACAGTGTCCGAACATAACATGCAAACATCCAGTCACCAACCCTGGCGAATGCTGCCCAAGCTGTCTCAGTAAGTACCGTCCACATTTGGATAGTAAAAAAGAAATCTTACATAAACAGCTGTCTTGGAATCATGTACTGGAGTATTCTGAATTCCATTAGCAGCCTCTCACTGCTCAAAGTACTACGAGAAGAAATTTCAGTCTTTGTCAATAACTGTTTATCAGGAAAAACAGTGGTCTATAAACAATTTGATTTGTGTAGATAATCCTACGTTTATCAAATCCCAAAAACTGAATATACAGTATGTTCCTAAAAAGACAAAATGTCATTTATATGATGCCCTACAAATCTCAGCTTTTGCGAGTACCTCCAATTCTGATTTTTGTATTAAAAATTATTGCTTATCTTCACAACAACATGATAGATTTGTATAATAAAACAGATATGTTGGAATTGATGAAAAAGTGTTGGTAACAGAAACAACAGGATATGAAGAACTCTAAGTTACCTAATCCAAACTTGGTATTCTCTCAGTTTCTGAGAGTCAAGTATCTAAGTGTGTGTCAAGTGGTTTACAAACCAATACGCTTATGTGTTGTCATCTTTAGTTTCTGTGTGTGACTGTGCAAAGAATCATGGCTAATATTTTGAGCTGTCAAAGTGAGGTGCATGAGCGTACCCAAGGGGGGAGGGGGATTGTTTCATTTATTCCACCCCCCCTACCACACAAAAAAATTTGGATTTTTTTTGCATTTATACCTTTTTGCATTCTGTATGTATATATATATATATACATACATACATTCGAACTATTACAAAATAAAAAAATTAGAAGATAATAACCAGATTAATATTTTTCTTTGTCTCAGCATTCAAAACCATAAAAAATAGATGTTTATCAACACTGCCTTCACAACTACAGTTCAAAACCCTTCTGAAAAAAATTTTTGGGTGCGCACATGGATTGGAGTAACTTAACATGTGTGCCACAGAGGCAATATGTGGTGCGAGTGTGGTGGGCGAGCAGTTGAACAGCAACGTGGTGTGTGCAGAGCAGTGCCTGCTGCGGGGAGAGCTGTACGACCATGGAGTGTCCGTCAACCTGCAGTGCGTCGAGTGCGAGTGCCGTGACGGGTCCATGCATTGCATCAGGATCAAGCCGGAGACCATGTGCCCACCGCTACCCTGTCCCGTGTCGCACCAGTTTAGTGTGCCGGGAAACTGCTGCAAGTTTTGTCGAGGTGCATATTTCTCTCCCTTTCCCTCTCTCTATTAAACAGTGCTGCCACTAGCTATCCTCTTTCAGGGTGAAACACCTTACTCGCCACAACTTAATCGGCCTACATTTCCACCTTTCATAACATATGTTGCATATGAATTTCTTGCTCCATGGAGAGTGAATTGACCAACCTATAAAATTGTTTCATTGTTTCCATTACTGTTAATTTGGACACTTGGAAAACAAACCAGTATAAAAGAGAGTCAAACTACTCAAATCATTTCCACTGAACACAGCAGCAAACGAACTTTGTACTCATGCTGAAGAGCATACGTAATTAGAAAGCATACTTATAAATTTGGCATTTTTAGAAAAATCCAACCTTTACAAGTAACAAGACTAAAACATATTAATTCCTTTGCTAAAAATCTAGACTTCGTTAAAATTTGTTTCCTTAAGGATTGAAGCCCTATATGGGTTTGATACAGCCTGCATTATTCTTGACATAACAAAACTCATATTACACACACTAACTGTTACATATAGATTTCAAGATTTATTTTTCAACATTTCTTGACTAGTGCTAAATGCAACAACATTTAGATGAAATTTTAAAGGTTTTAAAAAGAAAACTTAACTTCACAAAGTACTAATTGTACCACTTTGATGCAATCACAACCATGATGGGAATGTTTGCTAACTAACTTTCCTGATTAATTTGCAACTAACATCATCTAAAGAATTTTACAACAGCTTTACCCTTTTTTATACAAATCTGAACCTATGACGCTGGTGACAAAACACTTTCAACCTTTACGTCACCCATCAGGACAACACCAAGCATAAAACTATACACTTATTTGGGTCTTAAGCTTCCAGTCGTAAACTCACAACTTTTTCATGGTTTCGGTTCATCAGAACATTTTGGGTCTTGTAAAAAAGTTAATAGGTATGTCAAGAGTGATGATGCAGTACAACAGGTAGACTTACTGTCGTTTATTTTGGGTCATCCTTTCACAAATAAGGATGGCCAACTTAAAATTTTTCATCTTGAGTATAGATACGTGAATAAGTGGCTGTAATATTACAGTGCACTACAGTTTACTGCATTTCGAGTACACTTACAGTCACGGAAGCAAGCTACTTCATCTTAGCGAACAGTATAAATATCTGAGTAGTACCTGTGAACATAATTTATTTGATACACTGTTGTATGTATGTAAGACACTGTACTTTCTTGGACCTGTTCAGGTACCAGGATAAAATGACAAAACACGATCAAAACCTCGCACACTTATACTACTATTTTGTACCTAAGCAATGCATGGTTCATATACACAACTTGAGCGAAATTCAAAATCCACATTTTATGTGTACACTTTACCTTAAGTTTCCAGAAATGTACACAAGCAAGAATAATACATGTTTATATTATGACTGACACTCAATAAATTATTTTTGTTCCACTAGTCTTTGGAACTGTAAACTTTGAGGCATGTTCTACTCTAGTAATATACTAATGATGCCAACATTAAATTTAAGTTCAAATCATTCATTCTGGACACAAACAACCCAGCCACTGTGATGTCTCATCCATCAGGGAATCAGCATGAGCACTGTTTATAATTAAAAAAGCCACAGCTGATACTGCCAATATTACTTTCAAGCAACTCAACTACTGTACCAGTATAGATCTGTTAAAAGCTTTAGATTGTACACAAGCAAGCAGAATTAAGACACTTGACTTGGGAGCATGAAAAATATTCCCACTGATTTATTTTAAAGCTTGCTCGACTTCTAGCCGAACACGAGCCGAAACCCCCTGAGAAATGTTTGCTACGCTAATGACATGCACAGTGTACGTTATGCTATGTAAATAAAATATCTATGAATACTAAACGCATGATTTCAATTTACTTTAAACTGTGAAAACCGTTTCTAAATATGGTTGATTTTAAAATGCTTACACACCTTCTAACATAATGCCATAGACAGCAGCAAGCTTGCACTAATAGTAGTGTTGTGATACTAGATGCTGGGTTTAATTGACCTGCCACTGTGCCTGCCTGAAGAACACGTGTCTAACATTACTAACTTGGGGCATGCATGTGTGTTGTTTCCACGCTGCAATTGGGGCTGAACTGGGCAGGTGTTGACTACTGCATTAAAGGTCACATGTGCCATGAGAATGCCACCTGCCTCAACTTACAGACCACGTACGCCTGCCAGTGCAATTCTGGATTCTTTGGAGATGGATACATGTGTCATGGTATGTAAATGCTTCGGGCAATCAGTAATACTCTGTATAGTATGCATGTTGCTGGAATTTTCTTGGGGCTCAGAGGCTTTCATACATAAATCTAACTAATTCACTTCTTTGAGTTTGCATGCAACTTAATTTACATTTTGAGAAACTAGTAGATAATGGATGAAATTTTTTTGTGATATTCAATTTCTAATTTGGGAGGTTATAATTTTATCTCCTATGCCTCACGTTGATTGACAAAACCACATTGTGATATATTTAGAAAAGAAGACATCTCTGAAGAAATATAAAATGGTACATGTATTATGTTTTCATTAATAGAATTTAATAAATTGCACACATTAGTTCTGTACCTGATTCACAATGAAATATGTATATGACTTCTGTAATTGTATTTGGTCCATTGTTAAATAAACTTTCTAAATCAGTCACTAAGAAAAATTGTAACAAACTGCATAACTTTTTCATCCATAATGTGTAGCAACAAAAATTCCTGGTACAACTTCTCATGAAAACCCTTGAGATGACTTATGCATAACTCGTGAGTACTGAGTATGGTATGTTTATGATATTGGCAGACGTGGACGAGTGCCTGCAGGAGGGGGGTGAGGAGGGCCACCACTGTCACAGCAACACGCGCTGCGTTAACACTCCCGGCTCCTACGTCTGCGAGTGCCTGCCCGGCTACCGCCGCCAGGACAAGTTCAACTGCGTCGAGCTGAACGAGTGCAGCACCGGCAACCATTCCTGCCATCAGAAAGCAAACTGCACCAACACACATGGCAGCTACCACTGCATCTGCCAAGAGGGCTATGCGGGCGACGGCTACTCCTGCAAACGTGAGTCAACTATCTTCTTGACCCTTTAATATCTACAACCAAACCTGTTGGCGAAGCTGTAAATCAGGTGTGTCAAATTCAGGTGTGTCAAATTGGCCGCCCGCAGGCCACATACAGCATACGAGGGAATTTCTCACCTGTGAACAAACATAAATTTTCAAAAATTATAACTGTCTAGAGCAGATGTTTTTGCAATGTTGGGGCCTAATAGTGTGCCGCAGCCGCTACGATGCTCCCTGTCAATTATATATATCTACAGTCCAAGTGTATTTCACATGCCTACTGTACACCATTCAATGGTATTTTAAAAATAAAGTACTTCTTACACCAAATGTGGAAAAGAAAATTCATAAAAAATGTTTGCTTATTCTCTGTACGGAATGGTAAGTGAACGCTATAATCAGTAGGTAGGTGGAAGGGGACTGAATATCTGGCAACAATGACATCATTAGGGACTGAGGAAGTGGTTCAGAGTATCAGGAACTGAAAAGGATACAGCCATGTCCCAGTGGCGATGCGTGACGTAATTTGAAAGGCAAGCTACCAATCATATTTGCGACTACTAGGATTTTAGCGCTTAAAAAGGGAAAGAGTATTTTTAACGGAAGAGAGAGATAATAAAATCGACTATAGCATATTCCCTGGCAACAAGCATGTCAGCCAGTTTAACAACTGACGTAACGGAAATCGTAACGGCTTGTATGGCAGCTGTTAAGCGGTATCGCGTCAAAGATACATTATCAGAATCAGAATGCGTGAAGACAATATGACGAGATGTCGGGATACCTGGTACCTTAAGATAAAACCAAGGAGCCAACCAGAGAGTGGGTCATATTTTCACGTTACTATCTACAGAAAGCCGCGTTAGCAGGGGCGTGATTTAGGGGAAGGGAGAAAATCTCCCCTGGATTTAGAAGGATATGTGTATAAATTTTCTTTTAAAATTTGTTATTTACATAATACTAACGTAAACACATAAAACCGAAGTTTTATTAAAGTTAATAAAAAAGATGCAACAAGGTCAATGTCAAAAAAATTATGCCCCCCCCCCTCCCCCAAGAAAAACCAGAAATGACGCCCCTGCGCGTTTTGAAATCACGGCTGGTGATGTGGCCTATGTTCAAGGCCACTGACTGTAAAGTTACGGCATGCGCATTATTATAAACATCACTCTCATAAAACCTTCGTTTAATATCCTGTCATCAACACTGTTAAACGATTTTTGTATTTTTACAAATAAAAGTTTTGGAAGCCCAGTTGCCAATAAAGCCTTAGTAATACTAACTTTGCAAAATTGAATAATTTTCAAAGTTAGTTTTAGTGTTACTAAGGCTTCTTTTGGCAATTGGGTTTCCAAAATGTTTTATTGTAAAAGTAGCCTACTAAAAAATTACAGTCAACAATAGATCTCACAAGAATAGTTCAGGTCTGGTTATGAGAACTGAGCACAAAACACCATTGTCGAAATTAATTCTGCTACATTTACAAAAATTTCGAATGAAAAGAAATTTAAAATAAGATTACAAACATGTTGACTTACGTAAA
>PNEQ01062413.1:16553-58040 GCA_003012365.1 Medauroidea extradentata | reverse complement strand
CTTGTAGAATAGTAAAAACACTGCCGGAAAGAGGTTTAGCATGTAATCCACACACACGACACTTGCATCCACGTTTCCGTTTCATTCATTTTATGTATCTTGGATTTTCGTCTCGCAAGACCATTTTTAATTCCTAGTTCAGATAGCGCAGCTAACAATGGTAAATTTCAACCCAAAGTAACCAAATTAAATAAAATACGATAATATTCACTTGGCAGTATTACCGTGCAGCGCGGGAACTTTGCTAACATATTGGATTCGTAACTAGTAAAACCAACTGCCGGTGACCAGTGTTGCCAACTGAAGTTTACAGGAAACCACTAATGGCATTAGAATATCACCAGAGATCTATCTTATCAATAGAAAAGAAAATTTCCAATTTACTAGTACCCGTTCAAACAGTCTTCGCATTCCTGTTTATCCACGTATAAGTTACAAAACTTGACCGGTAATACATTATCTGAAATCACAGTTACTGGTAACAAAATCACTAAAGTGGCAGTTCTGCTAGGTTCGGCTATATTCGGATCACTTCGGTGAAAAAGCACTTCAATCGTAGCTTCTAACACAGCGTCCCGTAGCCAATCCTCTCCCGTGTTCCTTCCGCCCGGCCACCCCTCCTGCCCATTCATTCACCCGAATACTATCGCTGCAACTCTATCCCCTAGAAGCGATATTGGAAGCGCTTTTAAACAGCTTCCTTTTGTTGTTTACGAGTTCTTCTTATCATCCGATTGACAGTGTTGTAACCCGAGCGGAATTCGTAAAAGATACACCTATCTGCACGGTTCATAGTTAGCTTCTTATAGTAGAGACAAGGTTGTAAGTAAATATTTATTATAATCAGAGCATTATCAGGAAGCTGCCTGGGCAAGCACTGCTTGCCTTGCTTACCCTGACGAGACGCCACTGCCATGTCCTGTAGTAAAGCCTTAAAATAAGAGGAAACATAGCTGCAGTGAGATTACACCAGCAACACAGCAGTGTCTGCAACACACTTATCACATGAGAATACTCTTCTGGACAATTCCTGATGATTAGAGCAAGGGATCAAACCAAAGAACATGTGTGAAAAAGTGTATATATTTAAAGTAATCTCAGAAATGACATTACCAGAACTGCCCAAGTTGCAAACAAAGTAAACTTATTTTCTTGGCTTGTGGGTGTGAGCCGCATCTGAAGATTGTCTTGCGACGTTTCGGCAGTTGTTGCAGCTGCCATCATCAGGTAGTCGGAGTCGGAGACCAACTCAGTTCCGACTCCGACTACCTGATGATGGCAGCTGCAATGACTGCCGAAACGTCGTAAGACAATCTTCAGATGCGGCTCACACCCACAAGCCAAGAAAATGCAGACAACGGCCGCGAAAGCCTGCGATCTATTTTAAAGTAAACTTACTTCTCCTTTTACAGTCATTCTAAAAAGCTTTTCAAGCAGTAAGTTGATTTTCAAATGTGAATATACAGTATAAGCAGTTTAACTTCCAAAATATTCCATAAAAAATTAATAAAAAAAATGTTAAAGAGTCATGATTCTAAAATTATTTTAAAAATTATCTTTAAAAATGTTGGTATGATTTTTAAACAATTTTTAATTAAATCTTTAAGACTGTAAAGGAGATTTAAGGATTGATTAAACAAATTTATGAAGAATGAAACAAAATATTTAAAAAATATTTTTTTTATTGTTACACGTTTTAGAACCTTGCCAAAGCATTTAGAGTATAACCTTGGTTGCTGAAGTTGGAAATTACTGTGTTGTTCAAGTTTAGAATTATGTGCAATTGTTTGAATGCAGACCCAAAATGAGCAAATTTTATTTACAGGTACCATTATATTACACATTTTCATAAGCAAACCATCAAATAAAAATATTTAAAAATTAAACTATTTTTTATTATTTAATCACTATAAACAATTTGTAAACAATAGCGAGTGAGAGAGATTTTTGTCTGCGCTGTATATTGAGGTCTAGCGCTGGTGAGGGATGACATGAGGTGAGTATGGAACACTGCCAGAATGAAGGGAGAAGGAAACGCGAGATCCCCGAGAAAATTCGCTGATCAATGGCACTGTCCGGCACGATTCCCACATGAGAAAATTCAGGCACCAATCCTCTGGGAATTGAACCCAGATTGACTTGGTGGGAGAGGAATGGTCTGACGATTCTGCCACCACAGCCCCTGTAAATAATATGCAAAAGTTTAATATGTAAGTTTAATCATAAGTATTTTAATATTAACTTTTAATTTTGTTCTTAACAAACTTTTAGTTTAAAAACTCACAACAAATTTTATATATTACTGTAAAGAAATATTTTATCGGACAATTTCCTAGTTTCTATTAGTGACAAAGCAGTACAGGCTGTAAGCAAAAGCTGTACAATGTTGTCATGTATGCTGCAGCCACGTGCAATCAGACTTGCCTGAACGGAGGGGAGTGCAGGTCACCAGGGCAGTGTGTATGCCGCAAGGGCTACAGCGGCGCCAGCTGCGAACTGGACTTAGACGAGTGTGCATCTAACTTACATCACTGCAACGAAAACTCCATCTGCATAAACATGCCTGGCTGGTATTACTGCAAGTGCAAGCCTGGTTACCACAGCATCTTCAAGGGTGATACGCTCGGCACCACCTGTGAAGGTACCCTCCGTCTGTTGTTTTTTGATAACCGCTTTACTATTGCAATAAAACTGAAAGTTTCTCCCACAGTAGTTGATTTAATCTACCCTTTTTGTAACAATAAATAAATACTGATCACGCAACTACTGAGTAGACTATAGCATTTGGATTCAGGTAAATTTCTACCCAAACAAAATTTATGGTCGACAGAGAAAAATAATTCATACCAATTATTTAACATCTTTCAAACCACAAGTTTTTGGGTTCAATTTCCAAGTAAATAATGCATGTATTTTTGATTTATTTTGTATGTACTCAATTTTAAGCTGGGAGTCTAGACAGGGTGTACATCTAATGTAATTTAAGCACGGCACTTGTCCAGGGCTTATCCATGATTTGACCCTAACAAACGTACTGTGACGACTACAAGCACAAAGGAATAATACACATATTTCCTTTCAATCAACAAATCAAATTCTTAACCTTTCTGTACTATTTATCTAACCAAGACACTTGTCTACTAGCGTTACATCAAATCAGATAAATAAGTCTCATGTTAGAGAACTTTGGGTGATATCAAAACATTGACAGTTAACAATCATTATGTCACAACTTCACTTTCAACTGCTTAGTGAAAGTGTGAGTTTTAGTACTATTGATCACTACTAAGTTCGCCAAAGTAGCTGTTTACTGTGCTGTTTCATCAGACAGCAAATATGAACATGTTTTGTTCCAGACATAGACGAGTGTAAGGAAGGACTGCATACTTGCCACAAGTCAGCCCAGTGCGTCAACACAAATGGAAGCTTCAAGTGTTCCTGCCCTGTTGGTGCTGCTGACTGCAAGCTGAGTAAGTTACATTATGTTTATTTGTCTGCTCGCATGCTTTCATATATTACTACACATAATTTTTTATTGTACCCAGCTTGTAATCGGGGTCAGTCTGGTAAATTGCCGACATCATCTTCTGTCGTTCCACTGTTCTTCAACTCTCACTTTCTCCCAGTCTTCACTCTTCCTCGTTACTCCCTCAGTCACTTGTTTCTTCTTCAATCTTCTTACAGTCATTTACTCAAGTATTCAAACTCCAACTTCCTTCTTGTGGCTCCCGTGAGACGTTCACCTTTAATCCATTTGACATGCTCATATCACCTCATTTTCGTCTCTTTTATGATATCTACCAGTCTCTGCACATGAGGTCTGTCTTGCATCAATTAATTTTGGTTTCTGTCCCTCGAAGTGCAAATGGTTCAAAATAACTCACTGCTGCAAGTGTGATATAGTTCTGAGGGTTTCGCATGGATGAATCTTGGAAAAATAACAATAGTAATAACTAAAATATATAGAATGTTAGACAAGATATGCACCTTATACTTAAAAATACTTGGTATATTAGTTAAAATCAACCCCTTCAATATTTCGACACACACTTAACCATGCATACATACTGATCAGATCTCTGCCATGTTGTTGCATGCTGTTGCTGAGGGGAACTGGTTGAATGGCACAGACATAATGCAGGATTCTGTTTAGATGATCATGTGAACTATATGCTTGGTGCCACTTACCAAATCTTGGATTTTATGTTTCTGATACGAAGTGGTGCAGCCTTTTATACTCATTGCTGACGATGGAATAAAGGAAAACCTGACAAGCATAGATACTGTCCCATTGTTACATGGCTGCAAGAAGCACAATTCTTCTGTTGTGAAACAACATTGCCTAAGAGGCAAGGAAACAGAGATATTAAAATACAATACTAAGTTCCGCATAATTTCGTAAATCTCCAGCTACCAAATAAAAGTACATGAAGCAAAACAAAACCCACAGTACATACGACAATCGTGCCGAACAAACACACATGTGCTAAAACACTACTATCGAGAGCATGCTGTGTCAGGAGAAAAATAAAACATGACATGGCAGATTATTTTCCAGACAATCGTGAACCAACAACACACTTGATCTGGCCAGGTTTGTGAAGTTTAAAGGTAAACTCCCAGAAAAAAGGTTGTTTGCAAGACAGTAATGATGATTTGCACAGAATGCCTTATTAAAAACAATGTTTCAGAAAATACTTCAGGAAAAGTCAGAGTTAATGAGTAATTTGAGAACAAAGTATTATGCACTCTCCCAACAGACTTGTCTGGTTACCACCAAGACTGCCTAATCATGATAGATATTCTGAGACACTTGCTGAAAGTGTGTGTCGAAGCAGGGCCGACACGACTGTTTAGGCGAACTAGGCGACTGCCTAGGGAGCCAAGAAGCCAGGGCCGGCACGGTGGTGAGCAACCCTTTACAGTTCAAAAATATAAAATCAATGAGAACATTATTTTGCAGAATAGTGTACTTTCTTAACATAAGTAGTTATTTTAAATGATAAAGAATATATATGTATTGACCCAATTAGGGATTTACAGTTAGTAGTCTGTACAGTGTAAGTCTGCCTAATTTTGATATTTCTCTTCTGAGAAGTGTGTCTAACCAGGACTGCAGAGAGCCAGTTTTTCCAGGAAATCAGGATGGTTTAAAGGTCAACACAGTAGATTTGCCAGGCATCTTTCTCAGAAGTGAAATATCAAAATAAGGCAAACTTTTACTGTATAAACTATAGTTGGGAAAAGTACATTCTTGTTTCTTGTTTCATGAGTAAGAAGTATTTATTGATTAACTAGTAATGAGAATGTTTCCATGTTCGGCAATTTTTACGAGTTTTCCCAAAGGGCGAATGCCAGATTCTAACAGTACATGTCGCAGTAACTCAAGCTACTAGTAGTTAATGTCGTTGAGTTTGATGGTTCTGGCACTGAAGTACATGCGTTTTCTGGCAATAGAATTGTATTTATTGCCTTAAATTTTTTATTTGAAGCGCGTGGAAAGTATAAAGATTCAAATTCAAAACAGTTTCGAGTTATATCAACAACAACAAAAATTATAACATTGAAGTTACAAAGTGCAGAAAAAAAAGAAGGAAGAAAAGAAAGTGGTTGTGCTATTAGGTAATTCGCCTAGAGCGCTAAATTACCTGGTCGACAGTAATAATTCCACAAACATTGATGACATCCAGAATACAATAAAAAAAGATATTCGAAATTCTTGTTTGGTATAATCAGTTTTACTATCAATGCACCTAATAAGAGAGTTTTCATGCCTTTACTTATTTTATGAGAACTTGCATGTATATAAATTATTAAAACCATACTTCCCGACAAATAAAAATGGCAAAATGCAACAATATACGCCCAAATAAATTACCAAGAAATTAACATACTTTGAGAGTTGTTATACTCCTTTTTGTAAGGCTTATAAAATTTTTAATTGCATTTTATCACCTATCATCCAGCAAACATCCGTCTAACAATATTGCTGTAACAGAACTGGTTATACCTGTGAACTTGTGTTTTGACAGTCTGCAAGCAAGTGATGAGCTACTGTTGAAGAACTTTTGTCTTGATGTGTTGCAGGCTGCAGTTTTGAGGGGCGGGAGCTGGAGGACGGGCAGAGCAGCAACCCCAGCGACAGTCCTTGTCGTGTGTGTGACTGCCAAGCGGGAGTGGTGGCGTGCCGAGAACCCGTGTGCAACTGCACTTCCCCTGGCAGCGCGGTGGACCGTTGTTGTCCCCAGTGCAACCCCGACAAGGCATGCCAGCACCAGGAGCTATCCCACGTCAAGTTCCACAGCGGCGAGCGCTGGATCTACCAATGCCAGACCTGCGAGTGTCTGGTGAGGCCACATGTACAGTCCATGTACAACACTGTTCACGACCCACACCTCACCAGCAGTAGAGATGTTCCCCTGAATTTCAAGAGTACTTTTAGTGATTGTTGTCATTACTGCAAAGGGTTGGGAACAGTTCATGCCCGGCTCCTTGTGCAACTTATACAGTTATGTCAAGTACATTGTACGGACAAAACACTCTACAATCACGAGATAATTTTGTCTCAGTTACTTTGTGGACAACCGTATAACTAAATACCCTAACTTGTCATTAACCATTCACTGACAAGTCCCTTGCACTACAATGATAGAGAAATATTATATGTGTGTGTGTCAAAATTCTTAGTTTGGCTACAAGGCAATATGAGACTAGTCCCTCCATTCCTGAATATCTTTAGCAAACAGATTTGAAAATTACAACAAAGTATGCAATTGATTTGTGATACGAAACTACACATGTCTCTTATGTTTAGTGTATTTTTCTGTTGTAGAATGAATTGATAAAGGCATACATAAGTATTTCCAGGAGACAGTTTAAGCCAGTCTACCTTCATAAACCAACTGAATAAATTAAAGTTTCACAATAATGCCACGAAAATGTGGATAGTATTTTATTAAGCTATTTTCTCACTTATAGGGTTTAACCACTGTGTTTTAGCCAGATTTTAAATGACTGCTGACAATGACTGGTGACTTTCTTGCACCCTTACAAAATACAAAAGTCTCAATCTCAATCCCAGCTACACTGATGACGGTAGGTGGCACGTGAACTGTCATGTGATTGCAGCTCGGGGAGATAGACTGCTGGCCGATGGAGTGCCCACCGCTGACATGCAACGAGCCGGTGCTGTCGTCGGGTGACTGTTGCCCGCGCTGCGACGACGACCCCTGTGCCCTGGACGCGAATGTCAGCTCCACTGCAGTTGTCCCATCGCCGGGCCAGCCCTGCACCTACGAGGGACGCCTCTACAATTCTGGGAGCCAGTGGCGTGACTCTAACGATAAGTGCACTGCCTGCAGTTGCAAAGTGAGTGCCCCTCCTCCCCACCATCACCACCAACATGCTCGGAGGCATGTCTGGGCTAGTGTATAGACATCGGTTGCTGCCCTTTTATCCATGCTTATTTACTAACACATTACATTAACCTGGCTCTCTCTCCCTTGCTCTATTATAAGTCGGGTGTACCATTTACATTTCTCACGAATTGTAAATTAATGTTCATGGTGGAAATTTTCAGAAAATATATAGGTACGCTGAAAAATGCTATAGAATGAAATGACAGTACAGTATTATAATCCGTATGTTAACACTGTAAATACATTCTATAAAATTATTATTGGCTTTACAATGTAAGTTCAATATCACAACTTTATACAGTGTACATTTTTCAAATTAATACTGTATTGGTTTGTTGTTTTTACTGAATTTTCTGGGAAATTTAAGTTGTACAGTACATTCTAAACACACCCCATTTTCTCAGACGAAAACAATGGTAGTTAATTACAACATTTCCATCAGAAAGTAAATGTTTTATCACTATATTATTGTATTATGTTGCTTTGTTGTTTATGTTGGTGAGGAAAGCTAACATTTATTTCTTGAAATGCTTTAAAATTTTGTTACCGCACAAGCCATTAAATTATTGTGTTGTTTTGTTTTCTATTTCTCTTAGACAGTTCATATAAGCCAAAATATCCTCGTGGAGTTATGTAACGTATTAGGAGAAGCAGAACGTTGGGACAAAAACCAAACACAAAATGATTGTCAAATTAAAAAAAGTTAATTTTAGAAAGCCATAGAGAGTAGAAGTTGCTGATTGAATATTTATTCTAAAATTACATAGACCTATTATTTTTATAATTATCACTTATTTTTAAATTGAGTGAGTGAATTAATTTATTTATTCCAGTTAAAAAACAAAATGTGAAATGATGCATAATAATTTCTAAGAAATTGAATGTACTGATTGGTTCAACTACATTTCTGACTAACTAGTCTATACTTCAGAGTAACATTTTGTTCTTTACTATAGAAATTATTTTATGCCCAAAAGTAGTATTAGAAAACAGGAATTTTTTTTTCTTACCATGAAGGAAAACGCAGAGAAAGTTTACAGGTGTCACACACACAGTCAGTTTTAAAATACTGTATGTCTAATGTAAGCTACATATCAATGGTAATGTGTAGTAAGATGAAACGTGGTCTGATAATATCTTGAACTACAGATACAGTATTCACCTAAGTGTGGCTAAATGAGGAATCAAAGAGTGCACTCTGTTGCACACATCAAATGTTGTACAAACTGTAATATAATGGGACTATTTCTTAAGTTCACGGATTGATGATGAGGCACCAATTACGTATACAGAAGGCAGTTCTGTGGCTCGCGTCAATCAATAGCTGTAGCAAGCATGCTTCACTTATGAGAATAACGCTAATGTGCAACTGTCACTTTCTTTTCTTTCAGTAGCAGTGTGTATTACAATGGGTGGATGAGAAAAATTTACCAATAAGAGCCAGGCTAAAGGATTGCTTTTGTTTTTTGCATCATGTTATGCAAAAGTGGCCAGGAAACCATTTGAAATAATCACACAAGTAAAGGGTTGACTGGCTATTTTAAGTGGTCTAAGTATTTAATGGAACTCAGAAGCAGAATGCTGTACCAATAAAGAAGTGTGCTTCTGCAGAACTTTGCGAAAGCCGAGTCGTGCTTAAAATAAAGAAATTTTTTATTTGTGAATTGTCCACTAAATTGAATACTTGAAAATTCTTATTGTGCTAGTGGAGGGAGAGAAAGAAAGAGAAGAGAAGAGAAGAAGAAGAAGAAGAAGAAGAAGAAGAAGAAGAAGAAGAAGAAGGAAAAAAGTAATAATAATAATAATGATGATGATGATAATAATAATAATAATAATAATAATAATAATAATAATAATAATAATAATAATACCATGTTTACTGAATGATGATTACAGTTCTGGACATTCAGTGTAGTCGGGCATTTCTTCAATGAATACGAAAAAGGACATGAGCTCGAGAATAGAATACAGTAGAATTCTGTTGTAACAATTTTCGTGAAACCTGAAAAAAAGAAGTAATTTATGCAGGAAAATTTAATAAGTGGAAATCAATGATTTTATATCAGTAATGGATGGGACACAAAAGTAACTCACAATTTTAAAATTATGTATGCTGTCTGCAAGTCTGTACTAGCGCTAAACAAAGGTGCAATTTGTGCGACTTCAAAAACCTTAGCTATTTATATTAATCATAGTAAAAACATAATATTGTAAGCATACGAGTACTCCATCATTTTTTTCTGTGGGTTCATGACTGTCATATTTAGGATGACTGCTACTAATATCACCAAAAAGAATTTTTTATTACGTACCGACCAATTCATAGGTGTTAAAGTCCAGAGACACAAAACTGTAAATGGAGATTACTATGCAAATGATTTGCACTGAACCGCCACTCCCTCCACTCTCGCCCCCTGCCAAGGGTGTCACTTTAGTTGAGGGTGCGCTGTTCGTAATCAAAAGAATAAGGCAGGCCCGAACCCCTTCCAGTGCCCCAGTCCTGGGTGAAAAAAGAAAGAAGAGACATACGTGATTACCTACTAAATAATCATTACAACATATTTATTAACAAAAACAATCAGTTTTCCAGAAGTACAAACGTATTGGCTCTGACGAACTGATTTTCTGTACAATGAACTTATTTCCTCCTCATGACTCCAAATCATGAAGTCCCCATTTAACGTAACATACGATTCGCAAAAGAAACTCCGGGCATGTAAACATTTAACACAATTCATTAAAATAAGCTATTTCTAACAAATACGCAATAAACAAAAGGAAATCCTCTTTTAAGGTCAATACAAACATACAAACAAGTTTTTCATTAGATTGAAATATATTTGAACACTTGAAATGTGCATGTCCTTGAGTCTTTGAGTTCCAAACGTATCCTATCTAAAGCCGACCTGGCCGGCGTCAAATCTTCTACTTTACAGCACAGTAACCTTCAGCACAAGTGACATCCATCCAGTGAAAAAACTCGTCAGAAAGCGTGAGGCCGAGTCATCCAAAGGATGTGAATGCGGAGAAAATTGTATAAAAGCCGCCATGCTACCTCATCCTCTCGCCATAAGTTCCAACCCGGGATACCCTCCAAAGACAGTGAACTTCTCCAAGTGTCTCGTTAATCCATACGTGCTCATGAACTCCTTGGTGCGCCATCAACGGTAACTAGCGTTGGCTGCAGGAACACCACCGTCGCGGTGCCTTCCCTCACTGCGTTTTCCGTTGTTGTTCCACAGTCCTCGGCACATTCGACTACCTCTGACCAGCACCAAAAGTAGAAGACCCCTCTTCCAAGCGCACGACCATGCCGCTCGCCGGCTCTACCCCTCCCCCCTTCCCCCACATGCCACGAGAGTGCATGCGTCGAAGCGCCACTGATCACGGAGGCGAGGAGGAGGGGAAGAGGAAGAAGGAAAAAAGTGAAGCTAGAGGGAGGGCAGAATAAAGGGGGAGGGAGGAAGACACACAGAAATCAAGAGTAAAGACCATCAAAATAAAACCAACATAAAATTCACATACCCAAATTAAATATATCAAATCAACCTAAAAATAAAATCAACTGAGAGTGGCTTAGCACACAGATTTGAAAATGCTGTTTACAAAAAAAAATTTTATTGTTTAATGGCAAAAGATTTTCTTTTCAGACTAACACTATGTAACTTGATAGACTGTGTAAACTTTGAAGAACACTGGTGAAATGTCTCTACATCCACATACATTGCATACAGCCAAAGTCTATAAGGTGCTTTTATCACATTGCAGGCGAGCAAATCTTGCCAAGCCAATAGGCACATTAAGTGGCCCACCTGACTTGCTGTTAAAATGCATTGCAGTGAGTTAGAAATATCTGTTTATTTACAACAAAACTACTATTCATGCTCGCACATGCCTATTTACAAGAAGAAAATAAATTTTGATGAAGGATTATCTACTTTTGAAACATTACATATACTGACAATATTAATTCTGAACTCTCTAGCACGGCTAAAAACTTTATTTTCGCAAAGCTACATCACAAGACTTGCTGCTCAGATTGACACTAAAGTAACTGACGTTTCATAGAAGGTTATGCTATGATCTTTAATAAAGACTTTCCACATAAAGTTATAGGATAACTGCTTAAGTCCCATAGTTCAGGTAGTACAATGGAGACACCGCACTCCAATTTAGTGTGCTGTGCATAGGAGAGACGGGAGCACTAGAGGTGTATGTCAGTGAAGTCCTTATTACTCCTTCAATTCTATGCTCTCAATGCACAAAACAACTCCAAGTAGGCAGCATCCTTACGAAAAAATATTTCTAAACCTCCCGATATGACTAAAACCCAACAATGTTGTATCCCAAACTCACAGCAGAACTTTGAAGGACCTTGCACTGAAGAGAATTTCCACGAACATTATTACAGTATAACCTATATTTTCAGCAGGACAACAGAAACATGTTCCATTAGTTGTGTCAGATGAATAGAAAAATAAGACACTATGAGTGTGAACCTTGTCGTCCTTATAGCTCCCTTGTTTTTATGCCACGAAGAAGACACATAGTTCCAATTGCACAAAGTCCTTCAAGGAAGAGTTTAGAGGCAGGGTGTTTAGCAAGGACCAGGAAGTGTAAGCTACCATGTCCAGTCTTGTACATGGACTTTCATGTAACTGTTACAAAACGTGTGTTTCGGAAATTACTATGCATCACTGATTGAAAGCCACAATGTTGATAAGGAATGTATCAATCCCCTTATAGACACAATTCTCGAATAGTGACATCAGTCCGTAAAACTTTACATCCACCCATGTACATATTTTATGACTTATGATTTAAAGACATTTTCTTATTTAGCACTGACGAGACATGTACAGTATTTGCATATATGCATCCACAAGAGAGGTTACAGTCATTTAGTAACAACTTTGAAAGACCTACCTCAAACAGTGGCTCTTGCTCTTAGATAAAACCAAACTAGGCCATCCAACCATTTAAAAATTACTAAAGAAATAGTTATGGATGAAGTAATGCGACGAGAAAACCCACTGACCTGGAAACAGCAAATTTTGATTTTGCCAACAGAACAGTATATTTGTTTTAGCTAAAGTAGCAAATTTTAGTTTAGAAAAGTAAATACTGTATAGATTTTGAGTGAATCTTTGAAGGTATTAAAATTTTATAAAGAATAAAACACAAAAATGTTACAAAACATATTTTAGGAGACACTGAAGACTTTGCACAGAAAATAAGACCTTGGCTATTTTTTCAAATTTTCCACTTTTTATGATGGCCAACACATTGGTCCAAAATCAAGCACAAAAAAATTGTCTGGACTGTAGCTGGTAAAAGTTTTGGTGACATAAATGGCCAACTCCAGAAACTGTTAATGTTCTAATACCTCGAGCCAGACCAGTTATCTTGCTGAATTGTTACAGATTCAACCATTCACTAAAATTATGGTACAGGTAGTAACTGTACATATAACATTCTAAGAATGCAATATACAAACAGAAAGACAAAATTATGAGCATAACAAATACAGTATGTATAAAATTAAGAACTTGAGTTAAGAAGAGTCCTCGCCTGGCACATGGATGGAGTTGTAGTGTAACACGCATAATATTCTTACGTGAAACCGCTTAATTTAATCATATTATGTTTATCCATAAAAAAAACACACACTTAAAACTACGCTTCTATAATTTAAAAAATTCAGCACACTTTTAAGAAACATGATATTCAGACCCTCAAAATGACTAAAAATGGCTTTTTTAGACTCTGGAAATACCACCTGAATTCGTAAAGTGCAAAACGAGATGTGCACGTTGGTATTTACTTCATACTATCCAAAAATTAAATGTTACAGTTACCACTTTAAAGTCCCTTAGGGAAAATACTACAACAAAAACCTTGCATTCCAGTTGGGCATGCTGTAACTAGATGTGATAAGCTTCTCATTGAGCGTGGTACTCCGACTTCTATTGCCCCGCTTTTCCCACACATCAAACATGGAAATTTTAAACCGGTATACAATACTCTAATCAACCTGAAAGTTTGACCAACTATTTATCGAGTGATGCAAAATGTGTGTTTCTTTTTATTGTTATGAGGGTTTGTACATAAAAAAACACTAATGCATTTATTAAAATCAACAGGTTTTTAGAACTTATTAACAAACTATAAAAGGCAATTATAGAAAACTGATTCAAACAACTTGAGATAAAATTATTTGACACAATAAATGGTTCACCAAAACACATCACTGGCAAAAGCTGTGCTCACACATTTAGCAAAAAGTATTTTCTATTTTATGTACAATGAAACCCCTTTTTTACTAACACCACTCAAGGGACCTGTTAAAAACTAGTGTAATACCTATGTAAGAAAGTGTAAAAAGAGGGAAATTTATGCAATGTAAGATTTCCAAGGGACCAGAGAAAACAGGTGTAAAATAAGGGAAAGTGTAAAATTCTGGAATGTAAAAAAGGGGTTATATTGTATATCATATTCTAAAAGCCTGTTTATTTCATAGTGCACTCCCAGTAAGTAGAATACCGTATCTCTAGTTTTGGGGAATGCATTTGGACGGTATTAAGAATGCAAACAAATAAATTGCATTTACACTAAAGTAGATGCCCACTAATCTGAAACGAACTTAACTTGTAAGGCCTGCATGAAAGACAGTACAATTTTTTGATACTATTATATAAATCTTTTGTCTAGTGCAGTATTCATCCGCTAGCTACCAGTACTGCAATTCATAAAGGTTTTTGTTAATTAGAAAATATGGTAAACTGAATCATCCTAAGTCCCAATTAGTTCAGGTTATTGGGACTACTGTAATTAAACATAAACAATGGGTACTTAATGTGAAATGCTACTAGATATAGAAATATTTGTGTTAAAATGTATGATTTTCATAATATCATAAAAATTAGGCCAAACTTAAAAATGAATCATAATTGTATCTTACTGGGGGTGCAATATGTGTTATTCATTAATTTATGTCCAAAGCCCTCTTAATGCCCCTGATATATGCAGACTCCACTGGCCAACAGCTTACAAAAGCCACCTAAGTCTTAAAATTGTGTGCACATCTGTCTTACTATACCTGAGATTTGAACCCATGAGTCTGCATATCAAAAACTGGTATTCCTAATATCTTAACCAAGAAAATTGAGACATCTTGATCTGTGGCCAACAAGTATGTACAATTTCTTGAAAACTAGTAATTTTTGTCATGATACAAGAAAGATGTTTTCTTTTGCTGTTGCTGTACAACGATGAACTTTTCGGCTCTTCAAAAAAATTGATTTTTTATCATTTGCAGTACAACTATTCTAAAATAAACTGTGCGTTGCAAAAACTTCATTTAGTGTGTTCAACATAGCTTGTACATAAAAGTTTTAAATTATAAACATAAAGTTATTGTTTAGCTATAAAATACCTGATAAGGGTACATATTTTGCTGTAAAAGGATTGTTACATTTGTCATATTGCATACATCACATAATAATTTTGTTTAATATGTCATTAGATGTATAGCAACAGAAAGAAATGTGTACAGTTAGTTTCAAGATAGTGTGTGTATGTGCGTGTGTGTGTTAACTTGCTTCTTGTACAGCTGCAGTGCTACTAACATGATAGCTACAGCTGCATTGTTATTAGTCATGTCAGAAATAACATGGTACTGTGGTTTGTGCTGGTGGTTTTAATTAGATTTCATTAAAAAAAAAGTGTGGTATTAAATGTTCCCAGTATACATTACCATACCTGTTTTGTTGCAGTAGAGAAAATATCATATTTTAGTGTTGCTTGACAGTACAACTGGAGTGTTTTCTGAATGTTATCACTCGCAAATCTTGATAAAATATTTTTTTAAACATACATTATTTCGTCACTGCTAATTTTTTTTTTTTTTAAGAAAATGACAGTTAAGTCTAGGTATTGTTATGTATCTGGAGGTGGTGAGTAGTCCTAGAATGTTCTGTTCCATAATTTATTGGGATTGCTCTTGGCACTTTTTGTATAGAGCATGGATGGGTAGCACATGACCGCATGACCTAGTACACCACCACCTCCGGCGATAACATCATACCATTATCAGAAGTGGTGTCGCATAAGGACACCAGCACAAACCACCGCTAGCTTTGTAGTCTGAATTGCTAGTGTCTGCATATTTTTTACTAACTTTTTGGTAACACTGGGTTCCCTTTCAGGTGCCGTACTGCGCGCAACTGGTGAGCAATATCGCGTGTTGTGTGCATCGGTAATTCACGTGAATCCTACACTCCTTAATTAATACCACTTAACTCCATAGCTGCATTAGATTATTTATCTGTACTTTTTAGACTTGGGCAATGTGAACGTTGATTTCCTGGAATGCACTGGGTGATTGGCACCACTGGTTTTGGTTTTTGTTGAATGTCACTCCGCATGAATTTTTATGCACTTTTACAAGTATTTAAAAAAAAAAAAAAAACTCTTGAAAGCCTATCAAAAGGTAAAGTTTTTTGACACACTCAAAAATGCTTTAAATATTTACAAAATCATTTCAGACATTACTTCTTTTATTTAATATTCTTACTTGAAGAATTCAAGGTACATAAACATTCTAGTTTCAGTAAAGCCACACAATGAGGACAATCATATTTAAACCAAACTTTTTAAAGCACTTGTTTAAGCATAGTTTTCCTGCATTTTCCTTCTCACTTTCAACTGAATCTGCTACTTACAGTGTATCATTTCCATGACATGTTGTTAACTTTTACACAAACATTTGCAAAACTCTTAAAAATCAAACTTGGTTAGCATTTCTAAGCTGTTATAAAGTAAAAGGGAGTGAGTTATAGAGTATTCTCCTAGTAACCAGCTGATATTTCCATCTTCCACAATTTTTATTACATTTGTAATTCACATTTGCACAAATGAGTAATGTAGTTAACTTCTTCTTGAAAGGGGACGATAGTGTTTGTGTTAGGACTTTCACTTTCATCTAGACTATAGTTTTCATGGAATGCTCATTTTATTCTATCTTTGTATTGCTGATTTAAAACATATTACATATTCATAATTAGTTGCTTGGTTTTTCATTATTTGTGTCTTATTGGTATGTTATGTTTGTTATTTATAATTATTTGTTTGGTTGTGTTGTCACCTTGAACAATACTTCTCTGACTCAGACATAGAACACAATGTCATAATGCATTTTGCATGTGCCCCATGGAAGCAGCATTCACTGCCAGAGCCATTATACTCTTACATTATAGCTACAGTATAGTAGTCTCTTGTCATTTTTACATTTATGTATGCAGTTGGGATCACATACTCTTAACACTCAAGTGTTTTTTGCACGCTATACAGTTAATATAAATTCAAACAGCACGTAACTTAGTTTGAGTAAAATTACTATAGCAAAAATAAGTGCAAAATAAAAATAGTAATCCCTTGCCAACTGAATAAATCTGGGGCAAATACGAAGTTTCGAAAGTAAAATTTGGTTGATTTCAAAGCAAGTAAATAACCACAAGGCCTCTCAAACAAGTTCATGGCAACATAACTGACTTGTAAGGAATATGTGCATTTTAAGACAAATGTCACAAGAAACCACAATATCTACCAAACAAGTATGTATATAATAATAAGTGCCTTTCGAAATTTACTAGCTGCAGTTCCTATAGAAGCGTATCTTGCAGAAACACAGTTTCTCAAAAATGCTGAATGGTACACTGCTGAATTTAACACTATAATTTAGTGTCCGAATAATGTTCTTGGGAATTGTAGATCATGTACTGTTGATCAGAATATATGATTCTTTGCAGCATAGGGATAGGTGGGTGGTTATTTAACTGACGTTCAACTGTGTTTCACATATTCCCAACTAGTGAGAGATCAAGAAGAATCTGCAAAGCATTGAGGCTGATCTGAGCTGTAAGTAGCTAGGTGCTGTCTTTTTGAAAACCATGCACTTGGAATAGCTTGAAAATATGGGAGTGTCATTGGGCAGCAGTTCCTCACCAACAAAGTCAAGTGTGTAATAAATGTCCCGGTGACATGTAGCAGTGGTGCTTGACTGTTACTCTTGAAGCACCCCAAACAATGATCCTTGTTGATGAGCAGTGTGGTATTACACTACAGAAGTGAAATCTGCCCAATGGCTACATCACTTGGTGATGATAATCAATTCAACAGAAATGAGTATCTTTGCTGAAAATTAGACCATTGGTTCAACATCATTGTTAGCACTGATGATGAGACTCTGACTCACTGTTAAGGATAGTCTTCACAACAAACTGTTGGACAATAAACAACACTTCTTAACAAAGTGATGCCACACAGTCCATGCTGACATTGGAACATCTTATTTGTCTACACATGGTACAAAATATCGCCGGTGAAGGGTTGTGGGTGTGCAATGACATGGCATCTGATATGATTATTTGGGTCCTTTTGATGTCCATCTTCAAGCACTGAACCCACTACAACATTCCAATTATGGGATAACCGTCACTAAATGCTCAGCTACAGCATTACATTGTGTTTCTTGTTCAGTATGATGCAAGGACCAACCAGCTGATTTCTCTGACTACGCTGTACCATAACCCTACATGGTAAGAGCAGAAGTCTGCATAGTACATATTACGTGTATGTGATTATAGCCTAGCCTCAGTCATGAATGTGAATTGTCCTCTTAGGTACCAGTGACACAATTATTCCTTTTTCTGTTTTGCTCTCCTACGAATGTTCTATTGGTACTATGGCCTTAACGAACATCTGTCTGTTGTTTATGTCGGGAACTAACAAAGGTGCCAGCAGAAAGTACCACCGGTATCTGTTGCACAAATATCCAGTGTGACCAACTGGTCTCATGGAGACCCTAATATACTGCAATTTTTTTCCCACCCAATTTTTACTTGTACATATGAGCCTGCCTATGTATGACAAAACACTAAAAACAACTACAGAGATAGCAGAACACTCAAAATGAAAATTACGCAAGGCTGATTAGCAAGAAACCCAAGTTTTGCGGTGCTGATGACAATTGAGAAGAGATGGGAGTTTAGTAAAGATACTGTAATGGTCAGAGCTGGATCTACAGACGGCAAAGTGTGCACGTGCTCCGAGCAGCAGTCTGAAGGGGCGGCAAATCCTGTAGATTTGGATTACTACTGCACTTATTATTGTAAACAAAAAGGGTAGGGGTGACAAAAAGCACTTTTATCTCATATAAGAAAATCTGTAGGTCTGGCTCTGGTATAAGTGGTTTCAGATAAAATGAGCACATTTGAAACCCTATGACACGGCGGAAAACGTGGGAAGGTGGGAATGATATTGTTTGGGGGCAGGCTAGGTCAGTGGCGTTGTCAGAAACGTAGTAAAAGGGAACAAATTGTATCTTACTTGGCATGAGATCTTATCTGTCTGGGGTCGTGTGGCCGATGGCCCATGTGACTGCGTGCTGGCGTAACGCTGTTCTCTGGAGTGATGATCCATGGTCGTGATGATGATGCTGGAATCTTGATTAGATGATTGATGTAGTCCGGAGCTGGAACTGACTAGGTAACACACTCGCACCGAAATGATAACACTTGAGTTGAACTGAATCTAATACCGATTTATTTTGTGTATTAAAGGCGGATCGGGATGCTTACGAAAAAAATCGGCCTGGCCATCTACTACCCGGCCAGTGGGTGACGCGGCTAAATAAAAAAAATAGCTCGCCGGACGTAACAATTATTAAGTAAAGCCCCTCAGGCGAATAGTCGAGAGGGGTGGGGTAGACTCTGGGTCCAAAGCAATAGAAACGTTCCGGTACTTAACTAACTATTGATATGCTAATGACTGGTGATAAAAAGTTGATGGTACCCGGAGTGTCGCGCACGGATGTCCGTACCCCTTCGCGCCTCGATGTCGACTGCCGACCTTCACTTCCGCTTACACGGGTATCCACACAGACTCCGTGCAACCGGAAGTGACTACCATATATCTTTTAGTACTCAAACAATCTAGAACAATTTCAAAGAAAAATATACAATAGTTACAATATGAAATACTGAATACCAGTCTTAGATTTTGAATGAATAGATGTGCGTCTCCGTTCATGTTGTGTGCACGCAGCTAGTGTGATGCATCAACAAATAATAAAGGAAAATACACAATGAAATAATCCTGTAACAAAACAAAAATACAGGAACACAAAATAAAACAACACGACACTGCCACTCTCCCTTCAAGGTCATTACACATAAACACTTGGCGCACTGTTGGGTTGGCCGCTATCTCTTTGATGCAGCGCTGGCGCATCGTTGTAGGGCAGTAGGGCGCATGGACACGGCGCACAGATGGGCTGCACGAGGGCGTGCTTGGCACGCATCACCTATTTACTTTATTTATTCAATAAATGTATGGTTTCATGCCCTTTTTAAATATAAACAAGCAACCTAAATAACAACCCAAGTTTATAGAAAGTTCTGTACTTGTAAGTTAATGTCTGAAGTCACATTACAGAGAATTATTTAATTCTTATTCTAAGCACAAAGGTCTTTAAAAGTGCTCACTTTGTCGTGAACTGCCTATAATGTACGTGGAGAAGGCATACAAGAGTGTGAGACGGTGTAAAGTCTGGGAGGCACTGAGAAAGACAGGAGTAGGAAAGGGTATGTATATAGAGAACAAGAGTTGTGTAAGGACTGAGAGAAGGCTGGCTGACTGAGTGGTTCTACATAACTAGTGGAGTAAAGCAAGTAAATGCTTTATGGCCACTGCTGTTTATAAGAGTTGCGGAAAGGATCATAGATAAAGTGAAAGACAGAATACGGGCACAAAATATGAAGGCCAGATCTTTGCAGACAACTAAATTATGTGGAGCAGAAAATAAACCAAAGTACAGATTCTGCTGGATGTTTGGGCAGATGAAATGAGAAAATGTGGAATGAGGTTCAGAGCCAAAAACAATGAAGTGACTGTTGTCACAAGAAATGGTAACAGAGCAAAGAAGAGAGTAAAAGTTGATGGAGTGGAACCGGACAAAGTGGACAGCATTAAATATTTCAGTAGCGTGTTGGAAAGTAAAAGAGGAAATAGGTAAGGAGTAGAAAGGCGAAGATGCAAATATGATGCTTTCCATAGATACACTGATGATCTAGTATGAAATAGGTAAGAAAAACTGATGTGCAAACATTATATAAGGCATACTTTGTGCCCGCTGTGAAAAGTTGCTGAACAAAATGCTGAAATTGAGGTACAGTGGAAGAAAACCTAAGGGAAGACTGAGGAAGAGATGATGATAATGCAGACAAGAAACTAAAGAAACTAAAAAACCAACTATCGTCATTACTGTTCTCTGATGTAGTGAAAAAGCTTACAGCAGTCTTAATATACACCTTCCAACTATGTATGGCTAACATGTCACAATATTATTATCTGATACAGCACCAATTATGGCAGGCAGCTGTATGTAATTGTAGCAGCAAAAAATAATAACGTTCCTTGTGATCCAACATATATTACAGGATCATCTCACAAATTTTACTTTTAATACAATTTTACTTGTTTCACTCATAACACTACTCAATAAAATTCTGACGCCTCAGTTTTCTTGAGGATGGCAAGGGATAATTATAAAAACTAAACTTAAAAAATGTGAAATGTTTTAACTTTATTAATTGAAGAACATAAATTATTTTAAGCACGACTAAAATTTAAAAACAATAGGTAAATATCAATTTCACTACATGATAAAGAGAGCTGTATCATGGGTCAGAAATGAATTTTGGTGCTTTTAATATGAAAAGAAACAGTGATATTATGCAATCAAAAATTATCAAAATAATATGTGTCATTTAGACAGTTTTACGAAGCCTAGAATACGGTAAAATACTGTTCAAATTGCAATACATTTTGTACTATAATAAATTATTTTCATTGCCAACAGCGTGACTGTGTTTCACTACTCTGCTTTGTAACTTCATCAAATATAAACACTAAGCTTATTTTTTCATAATCATTTTCAGGTTTTGGAGAGCCATACTAATTTTATCTTGGAGTAACAATTTGATTACTTATTGCTAGAGTTACATTAATTTTACATGGCTACAACCGATTTGGGCGGGATTGGAACTTTTGCCTATGAGCAAACTGCAAATAAATAATTTTACACTGACTAAACAAATGTAATACTGGTAGTTTATAAATTCCTAATTAACACACCAGAAGTTACATACCTATTAACTCTAATATTCATCAATGTTTGTAAATGCACACTGTTGATACCTACATGAAGCTGAAACTATACAATGCATGTTCTTGGTTGGAATAGCAAATATTTAAAAATATTTCAACACATCACCAAGTTGGTTTTTGTGGTGTAAATAGCAGAAAATATTTAATAAATACTAAATGCTTCTGAATATTACCCATCTATGCAAACCTTAAATAATAAAACATAAATTCTTTGAAAAAAAAAATTTTTTTGCACCAAAATTCATTGCAAACCATTCCCTGGATGAGTGAAAATGCACTAGCATAAAGTGCTCTAATATTAATAGAGTGTGTTTCTAATACAATAATTTCTCCTAGGATGGACGCCTTTGCTGCAGCTATGATTTCCAGTGTAGTGCTGGTGGTGACAGGCAACGTGGGGACACCAGTGTTAGCGGTGGCGGGGTTGCTACACATGATTCCAGAACTGTGTCCCATGAGGAGGCTGCGAAGGCTTTTGCACCGCAAGCACAGGTTCGGCAGACTGTTATTGCCGGCGGGCGACAGGACCGAGGGTCGGGGAAACGAGGGGTTCCTAGTGCGACTGAGACGGTGGGTGGCAGCGGTGCTGGGGATGTGCCTAGCGAAACAACTCTCTCTTTTGACTGTATGGGGAACTGCACCCACGGCCAGACTGAAGAGGAGGTCACCACCAGTCTTGCTCGGGACGAACCGGTAGGCCAGACTCCGGGCCGCTGATTCCCGGCCGTCGCCATGGTCGTCTGCCACGTGCAGGGCGGGTATTCTGTGACGTGTTGTGCTGCAGAAATGCTACGCGCAATGTAACCGAGTCCTAGTGATGCTCTCTGTAGCTGATGTGGCACATGCGCTTTGCCACATACTTAACTGTCACTTGTACATTACAGTTGTCATTCGTTGCAATTTCCATAACATCGTATGAAGATATTTATATGATTTTTATGCTTGTGTAAACATTTCATTTAAGGAGTTAAATAGAAACATTATTGTATTTCAAATTTTTGGTAGTTTACTTTCAAAAACTGCAATGTGGATAAATTAATAAAATTTTCGTAATAATGTAATTAGATAAATTTGAGCTGGATAAGAAGAATCAAACAAGAGCGAAACTGATACAGCATTCCACAGCAAACTGGAGTGATAGAGAAAAGCATCAAGGGTGGCGATGAAGAAGATGATAACGCAAGCTATATAGAGAGCAATATAAAAGTTACCCTCAACTAGAGGAGAGCTAGAGAGATTAACTTAACATTCCGGGAGTTTATGATTTTTAAACTGTCACATTTGTAGATGCATTTCAAGCATTATGTCTTTAGCGCAATAATACTAATTACTAATAATAAAGCTGATAATATTCCCATAACTTAAATTGTGAAATATCTGTTTAAAGTGTTAGTTAGCTGTAAGTACTGGGGTTTCAAATTGCACAACGCATTATCCACAGTAGAAAAGAAGTCCTGACTCACGCATTAAAAGTAACACGTGCTGTCTACTGTCTTATTGTCATGTGGTTTAAAAAAAACAGGACAGGGCATTAGGTTGTTGAAATGTACATATGAGTAGAGTAGCAGTACTCTATTCTATACTTTACTGCAGCCACTGAGTATTCAAGGGGATTGTATTACAATGTGATATAATGTTTACTGTATTATTATTTGCAACTGGTGCTTTAATGTGGTGTAATAATCATGTATCATAATATATATATACTTGTATGTAAACCTTTGAAAATAGTTTGTTTTTCTAATCTTGAGGAGCCATAACTTTGAAAATACAGTTTGTCATTCATGTTATTAGGATTGTTTAGACATAAGTATTTCAAAGTTTGTTTATTCTCTTATTAGAATCAGATCAATAAATATGACGGACATGTGCATTCTTGTGGACAAATACCAAATTTTTGTGTTTTTGGTGTGGCTATTAAGCTCCAAAAATAATCATTATATCACCAATATTTTAAAATTGCACATATTATACTGTCAAGATTCTTTATTGAGGTGGAAATGTATTACAATAAATCAAATCAAAAACTACACACATAATTTAGTCCACTTAAAATCAGTGTGTTTACAATTATGTATTTGTTCCCTATACAATGTTTTGGTAGCACAACAAACCGTTCTCATTTCTGGAGGTACATGTCAGAAGTCAAGTGAAACTATGTCCTATCAGATGCATTTTTTCTCAAAATAATATGGTAGATAATAGTTGGAACAAGTAAAACTGTGAGTGTGCCTTTCATCATTATCTTTAGACTTGAGTGACATAAGGCTTTACAACTTTTCCTTGGAATAGTGTATAATTGTTGCACCTGCTTCCAGAATTTTACTGTAAATAGAATGAATATGTGTGGGGTTTTCATTAGCCTATATACTGTTATTACTAGCAGGCATGCCAACTGTAACTGGTAAAGATGCCTGAAAATGTAGCTACACATAAATCACATGAGTGATTTTGCTCTTTGAATATATATGCTAAACTGTGCTCAGACCATGAACTGTTTTATCCTTTCATTGTTACTGTGGGAGCTCCCACCATTTTGCAAAGTATACCCACACTTTACATGTGAGCCAGACTGTACAGTGCAGTGAGAAAGAAAGCTTAATGTTTACATGCTGCTAAAATAGTTTTTTTTTGTATCAAAAACTTACACAAAAACTAATATCACTGTTTTAAATACTGCCAACTGCTGATACTGAAAGACTATCAATTATGTTCTATTCAAATGCAGTTGTTAAGTACAAGCACTTTCAGAATACAGAATTGGTAGTGGGATAGCATTCGTCCGACATACACAGTGGAGAAAAAAAAAATGTTTATCATGTGCATAGCTCTTGCTATTTTAGCTCATTACTTCATTTTGTCCTGGAATCAAATTTGATATCTCATTTGCAACTTTCAAGAAAGATAAAATATGTTCTTACAAAAAGAAATGTCTGAACTGTCTGTGTCGTTTAAAACGCTTTTTTACTAACATGTACCTAATTAAACAGTAAATTGTTTGGGGCTTATGTACCACACTAATCCACTAAAGATTTGCATTTAGAGCATAAGCACTGCTACTCTTCATGTTAGTTATTGTGGTAGGCCTATTTGTAAATAATGCTCCCCAACTTATGATAGTAAATGCATACATAAAAAAAGCTTGGGGGAAAATTTATTTTTTTGGAAGAATATCAAGCATACTGTTTGCTTGTTTCTGGTACTAAACTTGTATGTCTATTGTTACACACTATTTTAAAATATCCTCACGGGCAATGTTAAACATAATATTTTTGCAAAGTTTTGCATACTTAAGTTATCTGCAGGAAAAATCATTACTTGACAAATCTCATGAGCACATTATTATAATTTAATATTTTTGTCAGATACAATTTTTTGGTACGCTCACAAAATAATGCCATTTGTAAATAATGCTTATACATACAATGTATTTTGTGGCAACAAACTTTGTGCTTGGTATTGTATACACACAGGAAGGCAATGTAATTAAAAAAAGAAGTGATTCATCAGTTTTTGTGCTAAAATGAACAATGTAACCGAACATAGCATAGAGCTTAGCTAGTCTTCCCACGAGGTGAGCTCTGAAGACGGCAACCGACATTCATAAATATGTATGTTACATACTGTTTGTTACAGGATAGCATGTATTTTGTGTATAATGTAATGTGGCTTACTGCATTGTAGCATTGTGGGAAATAAGACTGTGTGCATACCTACTATATAGCTTTGTGGTGTCTACAATAAGTGGACATTATTTTTGGCTGTGGGCAGCTCCAGAAACGCTTCACTGTTGTGTCGACACTTAGAAAGAACTGTTAATTTTTTTTTTATTTTACTACATTTTCATACTTAATTAAAATGCAGTGTGTAAGCATTTTATGAAACGTTTTAACAAGTGAAAGGTCCGTTGTTCATGCAACAAAATCATTTTCAGCTGCATTAATCACAGTGTTATATGGAATTCGTGTAGAGTACCATTTTCCCTAAGACAGTTTCACTGAGTACTATTCTAGTCAAAAACATACCACCAGTCTAGATGTAGTGACGAATAATGTACCTAAGGTACATACACGTTTGTTGCTGCTACTGGTCAATTGGCCCATGAAGTGGCGCCGATGACGCAGTACATTACCTAAATAATGAGATTGGTTATTGGTGCCTGTTCTCGACAATCAAAGAGAGAGACAGCATCAGCAACCATAGTGAGCTCTTATCATGTATGTACTGTAGAAATATACCCTACAATACTGATGTGTAACTTTAGTTCCTCATTTTTAATAACTATAAGAAGAGTACCTATCTTAAAATATTGTATCCAAAAATATTTGGGTATTGGTGTTTCAAAATTGTGGAATTTATTTTGAAAAAAAGTTTTTAATGTGAGAATTTTTATTTATTACCTTTTGTGTTTGACGTAATAATTTTAATACATAAGAGGTAGACATTATGAATGTTCCAGTCTAGAAGGTTCTATTATGTACTGTTCTCTGCACAAATCTCACACCCTTACATTCAAGCTGGTGTCTTGTGGAAAAGTGAATTTTTTGTTTACACTAATATCTGCATTCACTATAAAATAGAAGACACATGGAACGTGTTGTAAGGCCATATTTTTCTTTGTTTATTTTGAATATAGGTCACTATCAGGAGTCATAGTCTATGTTGGGTTCACAATAGTGTTAATTATAAAACCTAGTAACTCCATTTTGCATCCATTCAGAAAGAAGAGAAAAACCATTCAATTTAACTTACACTGAGAAAAAACCATAATTTTGTATAACATTATTATAAATGAAATTCTACAATATTTCTTTGGATATACCTTATTGAAATGGTTTAAAAGGGCCCAAGTGTCCAATCTTCAAAAAAATTGAGTTACGAGGTTTTATAGTTAAAGTAACACTATGCAAGTTGAGCATACTGTCTTGTAACTATAAACACAATGTATTGAAGTTCCCTAACAAGCCAATTTTGGTGGATTGAGAAATTGTGAGTCGTGGATCACTGTACCTAAATATGGTAGTCTGAAACGTACTATTGGCAAAATAAATCAGTTAAATAAAAACCATATTCTTATATTTCAGTTTAAAATTACAGGTTTATTATTTGACAAATTAATTTTCTTGCTCAATTTTTATATTTATTGTACTTTATTTATAACTGCAGCATTATGTTTGAATTATTACCTAACATATTAAAAAACTAAACATACAGTACTTAATTTTTAACTTTCACTATTTAGTGAACAAGTAACTTTATGTCTACTATGGCATATACAAACTGATTTCCTTTAATGAGATGTTGGCTGCTTAATCTTAATAGGAAGCATTTTTTGCTTTCATTTACAATCTGATTTAATTTCCAACATAATTTTAAAGTACTTTACAGAATTAATGTACAGACAGTATTTAGGTCATTTGTGTCTCTTATACTAAAATTGTTAAATAAATGTTTCTGTGCCAGTAAGAAGGTGTGATGGTTCCACACCTTGTTTCCCAACCAACTTATTTTAATGTTATAGCTAGTTAGTTTTGCATGAATGTATACTTTTATCTATTTACACAAGTAAAGAAACAGTTTTCACTACTTTACGTAACAAAAAGGCATTAATGTACATATTCTTTAAAGAGGGACAATGGAGACTGATTAAAATTTGGAAATTACTGTAATTTAACATCTTTCATAATATGCTTTAAATCAATTAGCTAAAGTTATAATTTAATGACATTAAAACTGCAAAGCACAGAAAATTTCAAACACAGTTTTTTTACAAATTCTTTATCCAGTAACATTACATTACGTTCTTGTGTTCTCCCTATAGAGTAATAGTGTGAGTACTAAACTGCATTATATCATGCTGCCTTCATCATTTAGATAATTGCAGTATGACAGCTACATATATGTTGCGTGTGGCAATACTTATGTGAACCCAACATTAAAGATCTAACAGCAAAAACTTGTGTGCATATGTATAACAAAAAAGTACTGTAATTAATTTGTATAGCAAAATGTATTATGTAGATAGATTTTTTTTAAAAAAAGAGAGAGAGTTAAAAGTGAATATGTACAGAATAAACTAGACAATAGTCTGACATGAGCTTGACTTACATTCATAATAATTGTGAATGTGCCATGAGTCATGTACAGAATTCAGTACTAGTATTTCTGGTTGTCTGATGGTATATTCTGTGTATTTATTGTGTATTATATGACACAAAAGAACACATTGTAAATAAAAGTCTGTATCCCAACATATAAAAATGTACAAAGATTGATTTATTTTGTCTTGTTAAAAGCTGTCAGTTATTGTTTTGGAATTTCATTGATAAGGTAATGTGTTTCATGTATGAAAGAAATCACTTGATATTTAATTTATGTATTAAAGAGAATTGTGGTTTTAAAGTTGTGATTCTTATTCGGAAATAACGGCAACATTTAAATGTGGACAAATTAAATAAGAAAATAAATAAATATAAAAAAGAGCTAAACATGAAATGACCTTGTGTATTGAGTTCATGAAAATGTTATCAAAATAAAAGAAACAGCTTTATGCAAACAAGGTTTGTTACCAATATGTTAATTTTATTTTACAAATTCAGTGCCTCTTACTTATTACAGCAACCGTAGTTACAGTTTGGTATTACTCATCATTTTATGTATCTTTCAGTACGAATACAGTTCCCAAAAAAAAACATATAATACTATAATTTTTTTTTGTAATCAAAATAAATTTAATATAAAAATTACTTATTACAAAGTCTGAACCAGAATAAAAAATATATATGCATTCATAAATTTTTGATAGCTTATTAAGTAATACGGCTGTTCACTGTTACATATAATATGCAAAAATAAAAATTATTTCATTTGCTTGGTTTTGCTGATGAGTACACAGCATTAGAAGGTGGCAGAAATTTGAAACTTAGGTGCATCCATCAATGCAATGATGTTCAGTCTGAGCTGGTTATAAAAGCTGTCCTTTCTGTTCGGTATACACATGCATATAAGATATTAGCTTCCCATCGAAAGCAGATGGTGGATGATCCCTGTTACTATGAAGGTGAAGTTCACAGTACTACAAAACTGCAAAGCCTATGGCTAGCATTCTAAACACCCATATTTCTGACATTCACTTATAAAGGACAGCAGACTGCTAAAACCTGACAAACATCTTATGCCTCACTGCCTTCCACCCAAGGTCAATCTCTCGCTCTCTTTCAAACTGACCTGTCTTCCCTTTCCAGGCATTATTAGTTCACACAAATGCACAATTTTACTATCAAGTAGAAATAAGTCACTGAGTATTACGCCAATGTAATCCTGCACCAATCCCTATACAGTATAACCCCTTTTCACACAACTCAAGGGACTTGCTGAAAACTGGCGTAGAATACAAGAAAGTGCTAAAAGAGGGAAATTTATACAGTACGAGGTTTGCAAGGAAGCAGAGAAAACAGATGTAAAAAAAGGGAGAGTGTAAAATCTGGGAATAAAAAAAAAGGGTTCCACTGTACTTATGGTCAGAGGCATGGCAAAGTAGACAATTGCTGACTCACATTCACCAACATGAATCTGATAACCTGGCTGTTTGGTATGTTGCCATGCACATGTTTGATCACACCCACGCTCAAACACCAGCACAATATCTTACCTGACATGATGAAGCTGTAGGGCATTTTTTAACCACAAACCAATGGTTCCATCCACACACTTCCAAGGGAAAAGACTCGCGCTATGCTTAATACCTGACTGCGCCAAATGTGACCAGACAGGCCCAGCCCCTCTCATCACGCAAACTTCTTCCTTTCTGCAAGCCAAGACAACACCAGCAAATTAAATCATAAAATAAAAAATCTAAACTTGAAAAAACAATATTTCTTTAGAAGAATTTTCAAAATAACAAGCTCTAGTCACAAAACAATTCAAAATGTGGGTTTGCTGGCAGCTATATGTACAACATAGAAATTTGGGGGAAAAAATTCTTAACTCTTAGTACCATCAAACACAAATACTGAAATCATACATGGATACAAGAGCATCAATGAAATCATGTAACATCCCTCTTGAGGATCAACTGGTTTGTATAAACATAATCATGACATTAACATATGAAGACCTGCCTCCCTTTCTGGGAATATATTAAGATGAAAAATATGTAATACAGTAAACAACAAATATACTTACAAACACTATGTGCAAGCAAATTGTTCACATTATGTTTTATATGCAACATTCTCAAGGTAGCAGTCGTCCTATGGCAGTGCGCCTTCAGTCAGACACACTGTGTGTGTATCATCGCTATGTATCCCACTCACATGTTGCTTCTCCTCTTTCAAAACTTGTGCTTCCACTCTTTTCAACTTATTTCTAGGCAGGACAAACTTCACTATTGCTTTCCCACAGTGTCACAGTTCAGGGCCATTACCAATCTCCTCAATAGTTTCCTCCTCACAGGTATCTTACTACAGCCAGTGCCGACTCGTATGGTGTTTGGCTCCCGTACACTACAAGAACATGAGAGAAACTACTCACAAATTGATAAAAGATTACTTGACGATCATTTTTTATATGAACAAACTAGGACAATAACTAACCACAAGGTAATTCATGAAGGTTATTGATCACAAACTACTTATGCAGATTTTGGACCCAGCCAGACAGACCCCTGATGACCGAAGTAGGGGTGGCTGGGAAGCCTTGGTCCTAGCAAAGCAAACAGCTGTTCACCGCGTGCACTGGAGGGGACTTCCAATGGTCGGTAACTCGCTCTCTGCCCCTCACTCCCCCAGTGGCTCTATATAAGCATGAGCCCCCATCGAGATAGGGATACTTTGGTTCAGTAGTAATTCGTTCATTCCTCTGGGAGCAGTTAAAGTACTCGCTACTCAGTGACCATCAGTCACCACTAGCTGCAAATGGGTAACCAGACAATCCAGTGTGGCAAGTTTGCAATTGATGTACAAGTTAGTGGGTAGCTGGAGTTCAAAAACTCCCAGGTTGGGTTACATATTAGCAGGCCTGCACCATAAGCAAGATTCTGTGACTGCCAGGCATAGGCAACATTGGGAAATAAACGGGGTATTGTAGAGAATATGAATGGTGGCCCTTAAATACTCTCGCTTTTGACCGTCTTGCTCTCAGGTAAGTACAGAATGGTTGATAATTGGGCTTTTTCAAGAAACTGCATCAAGACTTAAATTCCACTAAGACTAAAGCACAAAGGTACAATCGCTTGTGATAGGATGCAAAAAAATTATTATTTTAGTTCACATATCATTCATGTAACTTTAGTGAATTTATTAAATAAAACTTTTATGTATTTTTTTAAAATTAAACATAGCCTTTACTAATGATGTGGGCTCCACCCAGCATTTTTTGAGTGCACACATTTACAACCAGTTGGTGATAAAGTGAGCATAAAAATTTAACCATTGAAAAAAAAATCACTAGCCATTACTGCATGTAATTAAACACTAGGAATGGTTACCTTGTTCACTGTACGGTTTGCCGCAAATTACCAAAAGTAGTTACTGTATGTATATTTTTCTTTTTAAATACAATAACACTGAAACAAGATATATTTTGAAATACACATAATTATATTTTATATAGTACCGACCACATAATTAAACTTACATGTACAAACATCATGAATCATATCCAGAGAGGATAGAAACTGCCTGTTGTTAGCAGTCCCACGCACAGACTATCTGTGATCAACACTAGAGAGGTTATAATTTCACCAAGAGGTAGCATAAGCGGCTTTGCTATTAAGATAATATTTATTAAATATATGTGTAGTATGCTGTACGCTGAAAAACAGGGTGTCAAGTGAAAGTAGATTTCAAAATTCCCTGACATTTCCCTGTTTTCCTTGACAAAGTTAGAATTTTACCTGAGATAGATATTAAGGAAAGTAAACATAAGCTACAACCAGAGTAATGTTTTAAGGATGTAGGATGTTTGTCCAACAGACACGTAGCTTTAAAAATTTACTTGTCCATTATCAAGTTTACACATCCACTAATTGTTAACATTGGCACATTCACAGGAAGTAAGTCTGCTTAGTAGTACATAGTTGATATTGGTACCAAACAAAATTACAGAACATAAGTCAATAATTTGGACTGATAAAGCGAATGCAGTTTTCCGGTGTTTTTAAGCCATGATATAACCTGTTGAAATAAAGTTAAATGAAAATAACACAAATCATATCTGCCTTCCAAGAACAGTTAAAAAATGTACCCTGTACATATAATCAAAATTAAGCAACATGTCCATTCCATAAAACTATTGCATTAGGTTTAACTTTTGCTAAGTCTTCAAAAATTGCAAATTATTTTGTAAAAATATAGTTATGCTCCAACTGGCATTTTCTGCTAAAATAGTCACATGATTATATTTTATCTAGAGCCAAAAAAATTTTGCACATTTCCAAATTTGTTATTGTATGGGTCTATTTATGAAGTGAGAAAAATACCAAATTACAAATTAGCAAATTGCATCCATAAATTAGCAATCAATTTCAAATACCTTAATAAGCTGATAGCTGGACTATTGTAATACAAAATTGTGTGCCATGATCAAAATAAATATCAAGGAAAGGGCAGATGGGGAGAGATCTTCAGAATGTCCAGGGATCATTGGCTGGATTCACATTGCCCCGATATGCTCGACACAACAAAACCAAAGTTGCAACCAATAAAATACCAGGTCATAATGATGAAAAATAATGTTCCAAACCAGACAAAAGTAGATTCGATTTCTAATGTTTGTGGTGGCAGTCCTTGCAGGAATGTACAAAACAAGATATTTGCCTACTTTTGATCAACAATACTTGGTCAATTTTACTTTGTAAGAGAAAAGTTTTATTGTTTTACAAGATAAGCTCTGCATAATGTACAATAATATTATATTTGTGGCATTAACAAAAAAATATGAGTAATGTAGGCCTAATAAAAACATCTAATAATCTAGTACACAAATGTAGCTGGACTTAATTTTCGCACCATATACTATTATTCTCTCCTCGTTTATAAAAACCAGCAGCATGGGGATGTTTTAACTAAATATTATTGCACAGTGAAAATAATAAAAATTAAAAACAAAGAAAGTTAAATCATTACCTTTCATAAATTGTTCACCCATCGCTTCACAATAAACATTACTAAAAGGAATGCTTAACGAAACAAAATAAACAACAGTATGAAAGTTGCATACAATTAAAAAAAACTACTACAGTATAAAACCTTTTAAGACACTTGTGGTTGGACAGAAAGAAATAATGCTTATTAACCAGGAAAAGTTCTTAAAAGTATTAAATAACACATCAGGTGCAAAATTATTATTTTTATTAAGCAGGAAATTTCTTACACGGAAAACTTCTTAAGAGGGTTTCACAGTACGTACAATAGATACAGTAAAATATTTCTTACCTTCAGTCTTTGCTATTGATCGCAGACATGTAATTCACTGGCACATTTTTACAAAACCTGCCGAAAATTAACACAGTTGTTATACATACTACGGCTGGGGCGTAAGTCATGGCAACTATTTAGTAGTGTGAGAATACCTGTGCAAATGGATGTTGTGAAATAGGCACATGACAGGACAAGGTATGCATGACATGTATGGACATTGAATAACATGACAACATTGTACAAGTATGTCACATATTACGGTACGCAACATAACAGAACACTGCACAGGTTCCACACTCCTGACAGCACAGCACGAATACACATTCTAAAGGCCATCAAAGTAGTCCCCTGCTACGTTAACAACACACTGCTAATGACGTAGCAAGTGCCGAATACCATCAGCACAACCATATTCCTCCTCATGTGAGAATCTAGTCATCTGCTCTGCCGCAAAGCATTTTTGATATCGTCACGTGTCGCAAACTGCCTACCACGTAATGGTTCCTTTACCTTATGTATGAGGCTGAAGTCACGTGGAGACAGATCCGGTGAACGTGGTAGGTGCTCCAGTTCTTCCCGTCCCAAGCGCTGCAGTAGCTGCCCCACATATGCCGCTGTATGTGGTCTTGCGTTGTCATGGAGAATGACTGCAATCTCCACCAAATCAGAACATTTCTCTCGAATGCCGTGCAGGAAGTTCCTGTAGTACTCTGCTGTCACTGTGCACCCATACGAAACAAAGTGGCACACAATGACACCCCTAACATGATATGCGATAATCACCAACAGTTTCACGGAGGACGGATTCTGACAGAACATCTGCTTCCTGGGGGATCCAGCATTTCACCACTCTGTAGACTGACATTTCAGTTCTGGTTCATATGCCCTGGCCCAAAATTCATCAATTGCAATTATTCATGAAAGAAAGTGGTACCCACCCTGCTGCCATTGTGCTAGGTGGTCGGAGCATGTTGCGTATTACATGCACCATTGAATCTCCGCCAGTGCATGACATACCCACTTTGATGCAAATTCACACAGATGCAAATCATGCTGCAAAATCCTTTGAACAGTAAGTTTTTGATGACATTTGCATTCTTCTCTAACTCCAGTAGCATCCATTGTTTGTCGTCCTCCAACAGGTGCTCAATTACTGCACGCGCCACATCTGTCCGCACACTCACAGGTCTTCCTGAGTATTGCAGATCACTAGTTTGTATACGTCCTCATTTAAATACTTCCAGCCATTTCTTGACTGTCCTGTATGGCAAGGCGTTATTCCGAACAGCTTCTAAGAATTCCCTGTGAGTTTCTCTGGCAGTTCTGCCACAGAAAATGGCAATTTTTATGTACATGTGCTGCTAAAAATGGGTTACATTCATCTAGCACGGCGGTTGCCGGACGACTAATTTCACCTTGCTCTCTGTGCTTGTACACGCCAACCATGTGCCATCTTACGTTTTCAAGACACACTACGACTGCCTGTCTTCCACACAACACTTCACATTTTGTGCTTCACTAACAGTTTGTTTCACACACAGATAGTTGTCATGACTTATGCCCCAACACTCGTAGAACTATCCAACACGAAATATAATCCGCTCCTGGGTGCTGCCATTTCTCGGATGCGTGTCATGTTCACCATGGACAGACTATGATGCAGTCAACCTCAACTGACAATCGATCACTGCATAATTGAACAAGAGTGGTAAATAGTTTGTACTGATCGCTAACCCATAAATTGTAACGCAGGGATGATTTTCATCTGGAGTAAACACGTCTAAAATTTCCAGGCAAATTTTGAAAATCCCCTGACTTTTCCCTGATTTTTTCCAGATGCACGAAATTCCTTGACAATTCCCAGTTTTGCGGGTTATCCAGCTCACTGGACACCCTGAGAAAAAAAAACATAATGTTATTACACACACAATATTATCAGAATAGAATGTAAGTCAAATTATACATATAAAGCTATGTGTAAATATTCTGTAAACTGTTTGGTTTTCAGACTGCCTAACAGTTTTGGTATTACGTACTTGTTACTAAGACCTCTCGTCTTTACATTTTTACATTTACGTCTACTGAACAACGTTAATGTTGGGAAGTAAATTTGAAAATTTGTGTCTAGTTTTATTATTGTCAACAGCTGTTTAGATTTTTTTTTATGTGATGTGGAACAAGCTGCACACATTTATTTAAATGTTTTGTATTTGATATTGAACATGTTGTAGGCCTAAGGTCTAGCTCAAAACTAAACAAACTCTTTACTCTATGTCACTATTTTAGAATGGACCAGCACATTAAAAGCTTAATTTTCTAAATCTAAGGAGTTCATATATATTTATAGTTTCCAGAATGTATGTTTAGTGGTATACATATTGAATTCAAGTTGTTATAAGACTTAAGATATCTGCAGACTTACTTCACATGTAAGATATTTGCAGAGATATTATTCACAAATACATATATTTTTACTGATAGCTTTTGTTAATCACTTGTGTATTTAATGAGTAGATATTTGTAAATACGTAACATTTTTTGGAGCAGTGTAATGTAGACATAAGCATTTTACAGTCTATGTAAACAAAAGCAGGTGACAACATTTATGTTTAAAGGCAGTGGAAACTTACGAACTGGCTGAAAATACAAACTAGAAAGGTTTTTTTAAGTGTTCACTACCTATTTCCTGAACCGCCTATACACCAACACATCTTGCTACGACTACCATTATATTTTCCTAATTCTCTGTAAGAAAATGTTAACAAAATTCATGAATATTCCTGAACTTTTCTTGAAAGAGTAAAATTTTTACTATTCATTTACTTTGTAATTGCAATTAAGTATTCTGTACTTTCCCAACAAACTTATTTCAATAACACTCATATAACCATGTGTATTCTGTACACTACCAACAAACTATGTTCAATTACACTGATAAATTTCTGAAAAAATACTGTATAACACATGTAAATAATTATTTAAGAATTTCTCCAAGCTAAAGAACTGCTCTTAAGCATTAAAAATAATTATTTTACTGTTAACTCAATGCTATGAAGTATTAGTTCACAGATTTTTCCAGCTTGGCAGTACATTTTTTTTCTGTGCACAATCTTGAAATGCATCAGAAAGTACAGTGAAACCTCTTTATAACAACCCCTTTTATAACAACCACTCTCTATAACAACCCTTTCCTCACGAACCTTGGGCTTATACAACAGGGGTTTTACTGTACATTTTAACCTCTTTATAAAGACCGCCCCTATATAAAGATCCTATTCTGTGGAACCATGAGAGGTCTTTATAGAGAGGTTTTACTGTACAAACTACGACAAATGGTACAAAAATGTGTATTACTATTATTATTGGAAATTTAAATTTATCTGTAAAAATAATCTGGCAGTGTACTGGTCCATCTACACGGGCCCTCTGCATGCCTATTGCTATGTGGGTCAGGAAACCATCTCTGGTATTTGTTCCCGCACATTTGCCTGATTTGACGTGACCTGTCTGCTGCCTTCAAGACTTCAGTGGCTTCCATACATGCTGGTCCTTTTGCAATACCAGCACCCAATGTGCCGGCTTCCATTTATTTGCACTTAACATATTCTGCTGGAAAAATACCTTGCTACATCGCTCCTATTCACTCTGATACCAAACATTTATTACAGTCAGCGAGTCTTCTATCTAAATAAATTTCCCAGGAAATTGATACACAGCAATCAACATATTTAAAAAAGTGCTCATCATTAGCAATGAGTGACAATTCTGATGTAGGCTAACGAAACATGTTCCATGACAGCTACTCAAGCTTCTTAAACAAACATTAACACATTCTTTTAGTAACAGACTGGGTATAATTGTCACGACAAAATATTGTCAGTAAAAATTCTGCAACGTGCCAGAATATCTCAGAGTGATACAATAATGTGCTACCAGCTGATATACCTGGGGTCTTATGCACGAGTTTTCAGTCGTATGCGAGTTGGAAGCCGAGTGGTGTTTGTTAGGACATGAAGAAACTTGTTTTTCGATTTTAACTTAAAAGAATGAAAAGCCGAACAACAAAACAATCTCTATGCCCTGAAAAAGACCACTCAACTTACAACGTGCATGCGACTGAAAACTCGAGCATAGGCTCCCTGAAGAAATATTAATGCAATATTTTTTTGTTTTTTACTAGCATATAAATAAAATACAAATAGTGTGGTTGCAAATAATTCAAATATATAATAAACATTGAGGCACTATACACATTTAATGTTAAATTTTCATCAAACGTGACATCCACATACATACTGTCAAGTTGGTGATGGTATAAGCGGCATGGGTTGCATCACAGACACATAGGCATCAGTCTAAAGCATGTTTTGTGCATAAGAATGGTTGCTCCCTTGTGATGATTGCAGTCACTTCCGTGTGGGAGGCGTCATGCACTCCGGCGGCACGACCTTGGCAGTCTGCGACCACTGCAGACCCTCTGGCTGCCCTCTCCTCATGGTGTGTCTTGTCGTAGTGCTCCTCTTGGATGAAGCAGAGCAATCCTTCTTGGAGAACACTTGCTGCAGAGGCTTCCTCGTCGCTGGCATCCTGGGTGCATCCACCTTGTCTGTCGCCTGCGTGTCCTTGAGTCCAGCGACCATCTTGAGTACCTCCACCTGATGCCGCACCTCGTCGTTTCTCTGCTTTAGCTCCTTCTCCTCCAGCAGCAACTTGCGGTGCTCAGATAGGATGCTCTGCTCGAGCAGCACCACATCCTGCACGTACACTTTGTCGGAGCGCCGCGCACGAATCGGCCTATCTTGCATCTTGGCCAGCAACGACTCGAGCCACTCAAGTGAGCGGATATTGGCTGCACTCACCAGCGTGTCAACAATGTGCTGTGCCACTGCCCGTGGGTCCTTGAAACGGTTGGCGAACTCGGCAACGATGGCACGGAAGAAGGTGGACAGGCGGGAGATGCGCTTCTCGTAACTGATGCATGTATCACGCTCACATATGCCTGCATTCTGCTCTTGGCGTAGACATGCAAGCTCACGGTTAAGCTCAATGTTCCCAGCCTGCAAGGTGCGTAACTTTGTGCGCAGTTGCTCTCGGTCTGTAGGGGTTGCTGCCAGCTTTTCCTCGAGTTCTGCAATAGCTCGCCTCATCGTCCGCAGCTCGGACTGGCAGCGCTCCTCTGTGTCCTTGATGGAGTCGAGGCACTCCTGTGCGTGCCGCACCATTTCCTCCAGCTCCTCCACTGTCGTGCAGTCCTCCAGCCGGCCACGCTCTCTTACCATCACTCAGCCCTTTGTATTGTCACAGTCCACCACAATAATAAAACTGTATTACTTAAAACAATTTTGTCTGCACTCCTATGGTTTGTTAAGTTTGCTGGGAAGGTTACTGCACCAACTTTCTAAACAATACATTTCCCTTTCATGTGGCTGTGTTGCCATTGTTAGTCTTCTTCATTGTTGTGCAACTAGAAATCTTTGTCACTGCTGCATTGTTCAGTTTACAATCCGTTTACAAAGACATTTATGAAATCTCAAATTACACTTTCACATTTGGACAATACCAACCTAATACATATAAATATTGATGGTGTAATAACGGAGCTACAAGCATATATTTTAAATGTTGCAATGCCACAGTTTAAAAAAAAAACATGATGGTACATCTGCAGTGGAATAGTAAAATAGTAACAGTCAAGTTCTTTCCAAGTTATTTTGCAAAAAAAAAAAAAAAAAGTGATTTTAGACTTCAGTATTTTAAACCTTATGAATAACTTTTTATTGTGTTCACAGGCAATTTCCAAAAAATATACAATTATAGAATTAATAGAAACCTTTATTAGCAGTAAATCAGTCAGTTGAGATTTTCAGGACCACTAAAAGGAAAAATCAGTTAAAACTGACAAAATAGGTCCAAATCAAAAGTTTGCAAACACAAGAACCTTGCATGACACCAGTCTTCAAAATTATCTCACATGTCTATCAAACACGTAAAACATGTAATGTAGATCTCATTTTGCCTAATTACTAGTATAAATTATGCTAATGACATCTTTGTTGGTTTCTCTGGATATCTTACAGCCTGCTCACTAATAAAATACTACTGTAATTACACCAGGATATGGGCACGCTTCTTAACTGTAAATCATGCTAGCAAACATACTGTACTTCTGGGACAGGATAATTAATACAGTGGAACCTCTAGCCATCGTTTCTCAAGGGACTAACAAAAAAATTCAATACATGCAGACATTCAATGGATGTGGTCTTGAAATGCAGAACAAATAAAAAAATGGGACCACAGAATGTGTTCCATTGATGCGGACATTCAATACATCAGTGTTCAATACAAAGAGATTCCACTGTATCCCATAAAACTTAGGATAGGTTCGGAATTTGGCTATTACAACGGATATACATGAAATCATGCCATTTTAACACCATGGTTCCCAGAAGCGTGTTCTCCAACCCAGGTGCTTGGTGGCTACGTCAAAAGTCTTGGGCAAGTCTTTCGCAAAATCTGATGCCTGGATTAAAGATTATCACACAACTAAAACCCAGATACAATGTTTTGGTTCTGAAAATAGAAAAATAAACAAAATATAACATTAACTAATTACTAACAGGAAAAGAAAAAAAATCAAATAGATGTGCATCCTAACCAAACATGGTTACAAACACTGAACTCTAAGGCTAGCTAAGGGACGTTTGTTAACCAACCACATAAACGTTAATGTAATTTTAAAATTAGTGTAAAGTTAAGAAATGTAATGTCCATCAATCAGAAATCATCGCAAAAATATGCAAAAGAAAGAAAAATTAATATTACAATAAAAATAATTATTAAAATAAAATCTTTCTATAGCAAAATGCAGTGGAGCTTAATTCTCATGAAAACTTCAAGACTCAAATTACACAAAATAAAGAGTGGAACTAGCTGTCGAGTGTTAACATGTCAGCTTCACTAGCCACATAGAATTAACTTTGTTTTCCTCTTTTATTTTTATAATAAAAATTACAGTATGTATGATAAATTAAGCAGCAATTATAAAAGTAAATTACTTATTTAAGTAAAAAATATTGCTGTACTTATTTTAGGATCGTTAAATATTTATTTATTTATTTTAGTGCACTCCAATTAGATCTCATTACAGGGATATATATAGAGCATGTCAATAATATACAAATGCTATTACATTGAAGAAAAAACATTACAAACAAACTTACTGATACATAATTGGACAACAAAATTATTACAAACAACATGGACAATACACAGACATTAGTCATATTTAACATGTACTTCAGAAGCATAACATTTAAGAAGCCCCATATAAGCTCCAACACAATTTTCACACGACAAAACTTCTGTATTCCTAACATAACTATATAAACATATACTTGAGAGCAGTAAAGAATGTGTGAAGATAATTACAGGTCATTACACTTTAAAGAATAAGTGACAGACACTATAGGTAGTAAGAAACAAAAGGCAATATCATGACATCAGAAACAATCATAAATTAGTATGTTCCAAATATTCATTAATGGTGTAGAATGTGTTTACATATAGAAATTCTTTCAGCTTTCTTTTGAATAATTTACTATCCTTGAAGCAGACAGTTTTCAGTACCCCAGGCAAATTATTATATAATTTTACAGATGTAAATTCTATCCCTTTTTGAAACGTGAAACCAGTTCTAGTCAGTAGTTCCTTGAGTGGTTCTGGCATAGTCCCATTAAGGTCGCCCGACTTCATGGCTTCTTTGTTAGTTGTAGTTATTTGGGAGACTTGTTTGCACACACCTATTATGGCCCCCTCCTCAAGCTGGATTGCCCTGTTCGACAAGTTGACCATTCGAACAGGTAAATTTCCACAACTCGGCGAAACCAATGTTCTTGCTACCACCACCTCATCAGGTACGCTGCTTCCTCTTCTCATATGTTCGACCAGCGCAACATGCCGCACAAAATTGCCTTGACACTGTGCGGGGATGACAATCTCACTGGAAGCTGGCAAAACAGTTGTCTCATAACAGATCACTTGGCAGCTGGTTGGCGAGGATAGTTCGCTTCGTGGCATCATTACCAGTTCTCGGTTACCAGCCTTTAGTACTCCCGACCGAGTATCTATACAACACTCTAACTTGCGTAACACATCCAGGCCCAGTAAACATTCATCTTCGATGTCGGCTATGTACACTTCGTGCTCAATGCAGAGGTCGCCCAACTTCAACTGTACCGTTTTCTTCCCCTTCACTGGTGTGGTCTCGCCTGTCACTGTCGTCAGAAAGCTTTGTTTGTAATTGTGGCTCCGTGACTGCTGGGGATAAGGCCCCAAGATGTCCGGTCTGACAACAGTAATGGTTGCTCCAGTGTCTACAACCATGTTGCAATAAACATTATCCAGACTGCCCTCCACTA